>PVHP010014799.1:0-38481 GCA_004024765.1 Zapus hudsonius
CCTTCCTTCCTTCCTTCCTTCCTTCCTTCCTTCCTTCCTTCCTTCCTTCCTTCCTTCTTTCCTTCCTCCTCTCCCTCCTCCTTCTGTCCATTCTTCCTCTTATTTTATAGTGAGGGGATCAAACCCAGAACATTGTACATGGTAGGCAAGCACTGGACAAGTGAGCTGCATTCCCAGCCCCAGTGTTATTGGATTTCTAAAGTCTGTAATTCCTCAAAGGTTGAGGACATGGGCTTTCTGCTTCCACCCTCCAGTTCCTGTTGACGAAACACACACACACACACACACACACACACACACACACACACACACACACACACACACACATACACACACACACACACACCCTGCTGAGCACTTACTAGGTTCCAGGTAGTACACGAGGCTGCCTGTAGGTGGGCAGGCAGACACAGAAAGGTGGAAGTTCAGTATAAAAGCATGGTGGGAGGGTATTCCACCTTGCCTGATCACCTCTGTGCCCTTGGTCAGTTACTTGTGCCGTAGGAGTTCTATTTCCTTCTGTGTGTGTGTGTGTGTGTGTGTGTGTGTGAATCTCAAAGCTTCTTTTTACTCTACTCTGAAGCCTTCAGCTGAACTGGGTTCAGGTGCTATACACCTGCCCCCACAAAGGGAAGCTGAGGACAGGGTGGTTGGAAAACTGGATGGGTTATTGAACTGGTCCAGGGAAGAGCCATAAGTCTGTCCGGCTCCCTCACAGATATTGCTGGGAAACCAGAGGGCCTTGACTCACCCAATCCCTTGTCCAGAGGCAGTGTTCTGATCAATCCAACAAAGCATCCCTGTTTCCGAGTTCTCTGAGCCCCTCTTAGCAAACACCTCCAGGCATGTCTGGATGGCTCCACCTACCCCATGTGAGTCCTCCCAGCCTTTACCCACTCTCCCTCCCCAGGGAACCCCAACAGCATCCTCTATGGCGGTCCAACAAGTGTCCACCTGGATCTGCAGATCTGTAGGTTGGAGATGGTGAATATTTCTTAAAGAGGATGAGAACCTGCAACCATCCGGGTGGGCTTGGCAGAAACCCAAGGCAGCAAACAATGTACTTAAAAATCCTTCTTAACCTCCCGGACCCCTCATCCCCAAGCCCCCAGGCCTGTCTCTGGCGGTGCCCTCCCTCTCCAACTGGCTAACAGCTCCCTTCAAGTAGGGAGTGCCAATCA
This sequence comes from Zapus hudsonius, assembly GCA_004024765.1. Lineage (NCBI taxonomy): Eukaryota > Metazoa > Chordata > Mammalia > Rodentia > Dipodidae > Zapus > Zapus hudsonius. The sequence continues at coordinate 1,182 of PVHP010014799.1, forward strand.
CACCTCTCGGCTAAGCAGGTCATCTCGGAAGGCTGCTGCTGGGGAATGCTTTGAAATGGACGGCACCTGGGATCTGACGTCCCAGACTGAAACCCTCGGAGAACCTAGCTCCCTGCTGCAGCTTCAGGGAGAGCTGCCTGTGGGTGCCCCCAGCTGCCAGTGCTCGGCAGGCAGGGACTGCGCATAGCTGGAGGAAGCTGCCCAGTCCAAGAGCATCTTCTCCAGGCAGCCTCATCTGGAGCCAATGCGGTGGCTTTGGCCAGGCTTGGGGAAGTTTGATGTTCCCTTTGGAACTTCTTGCTGAGTTGACCAAGGCTGGGGGAAACCATGTCACAGCTCCCATTCACCCTCTGCCTCATCCCCTGTCCTGACAGTGATCCCCTGAGCGGTCCCTAATCACAGCTCTGCAAGCCCATCTCCAGCCCAGACACCCTTCTCAGGGACGCAACCCACGCCACATGGGGGCTGTTCAGAGTGGCGAACACCCAAGGGTTTCAGCCTGGCTTTCAGGTCCCTTGACACCAGATGTCACTCTCCTTCCACCCTGTCTCCTTGCTCTGGGATTTCTCTCTCTAGCCAAAGGCGTCTCTCACTTTGGCATTAGCTGGAGACCTGCCTTTTCTGCTTCTTTAGTCTCAAAGTCCCTCCACTCCCCAGGGACCTTCTTATGCATCTGTACAAGGTACAACATTTTCTCTGTGTGATCCTGAACTGGGCGCCAGGGAACAAGACAGATGTGAGCTTCGGTCAGGAAGAGAGGCGCGGTGCTAAGCAGGTGACTTCAAAGGGCAGTGCTGTGTGCTCTGCAGATAAGGCCCACAGCAGTGAGGCCACAGAATAAGGTAGGGTGTCCCCCCTTCCAGTACAGGGGTGCTCTGCTTGAGCTGAGGCCTGCAGGCATGAGGAGGGCTGAACTGGGCTGAGCATGAGGGAAGGGCACCCTAGCACAGGACTGGCGAGCACGGAGTGTGAGGGGCTTCACACTACAAGGGCAACAGACTCGGAGGCCCTTCCTCTCATGGCAGCGTCAAAGTCTTGGGTCAGAGTCAGGAAATCATCCTTCTGGTGGGAGCCGCTTCTCATTCAGTAGTCCTTCTCTGGTGGGAGCCGCTTGATCTTAAGGCTAAGAATTTATCCCTGCTTGAAGCTTCGCCACTGAAAGCCTTGAGTAGTCCAGTCTTCTGTGAAGTGAGCATATACAGGGGTTTAGAGGTTTCAGCTAAAAAGACACAAATCATCTAAGATTCCTGGTTTACATTATTTCTCAAGTCGCTCTTGGGTGTCAGGGCCATGAGGAATGCTTAGGTTGGGGCCGATACAGTGTTTTTCCCAGATGTGTGCCTGGACAAAACAAGATGGTTCACCTCTCCAACTTCAGGCCAAGCTGATTACCTCTCTCCTATGGGCTGCCAACTGTATCGTGATATTTGGATTTGATCTTTCTTTCTTTTCTAAAAATATATATTTTAAAACATATTTTATTTACTTATTTAGAAGCCGAGAGATATAGATAGATGATAGATATAGATAGATAGATAGATAGATAGATAGATAGATAGATAGATGATAGATAGATAGATAGATAGATAGATAGAACATGCATGGGCACACCAGGGCCTCCAGCCACTGCAAACAAACTCCAGGTGCATGCACTGCTTTGAGCATCTGGCTTATGTGGGAACTGGGGAATGGAACCCAGGTTGTTAGGACTTGTAGGTAAGTGCCTTAACCGCTGAGCCATCTTTCCACCCTCTAAAAATGTTTTTTAAAAAATGTGTTTTTGAGGAGAGAGAGAAAGAGAGATAGAGAGGAGAGAGAGAGAGAGAGAGAGAGAGAGAGAGAGAAAGAGAGAGAGAGAGAGAGAGAGAGAGAGAGAGAGAGAGAAAGAGAGAGAGAGAGAGAGAGAGAGAGAATCAGTGTGCCAGGGCCTCTTTCCACTGCAAACTCCAGATGCATGCATCACTTTGTGTGTCTGACTTTACGTGGGTCCTAGAGAATTGACCCCCAGGTCATCAGTCTTTGCAAACAAGTGCTTTTAACTGCTGAGTCTCCCTGGCCTCTCGTTTATTTGCCTTCCTTCCTTCCTTCCTTCCTTCCTTCCTTCCTTCCTTCCTTCCTTCCTTCCTTCCTTCCTTCCTTCCTTCCTTCCTTCCTTCCTTCCTTCCTTCCTTCCTGTGTGTTTGTGTATAATCATACGTGTTTATGTGTGCATGCACATGGAGGCCAGAGGTCAAGGTTGTGTGTCTTCCTCAATCACTCTCTGTCTTATTTTTTTGAGACAGGGTCACTCACTGAACCTTAAACTCACTGATTCGGCTAGACTGGCTAGCCAGCAAGCCCTGGGGACCCTCCTGTCTCTATCTCCCCAGCCTGGGATTACATCTGACCTGTCACACCTGGCTTTTCTTCTTAATGTGGGTGCTGGGGATCTGAACTCAGATCCTCATGCTTGAGTGGCAAACACTTTGCCACTGAGCCATCTCAGCCAGTCCTGCATTTAACACTTTCTTAATCCCTTTTCAGTTTTGGCATCTCGTTGCCACCCTCCTCCTTCTGAGCTATATTTCTCTTTGCTGTGCCCCATCCTTGCTAATGGGTGTGTGGAACTTGGGCAGAGGAAGGCAGGGTGGTTTTAGACCCTTTGTCTCTGCTAGGTTGCTTCTTTCAATGGTTCCCAAGAGTTTTTAGGTCCAAGTTCAGATTTACTGATTCAGCACACCAGAACTTTATTCTTCCACCATGGTTCCTGGAACCCCATGCATTGATTCTATTCTCAGTAAAAGTTCTGATTAGGCAGGTCCTAATCAGATGGGTCCCACAAATCAGCATGAAAAATAACACCCAAGTGATTTTTTAAAAAAGAATTGGTGTCATGAAAGTTAGATTGCACTACACAGGATGAAACGCCCAGATAGTTGAAAGGAAGTATACCATTGGGAGGAGGAGACCTGTGATGGTTAAGTTTTGTTGTCAACTTGACCTTTCAACTAATCTTGGGTGGGTCTCTGAGGATGTTCACAGGAAGGCGGCCTCTCATTAGGGGGCAGAGTGTAAAGAAGTTCAAAGAAGCTAGAAGTAAACATCCTTTCCTGTGTGGGCAGTGCAGGAAGGAAATTCCAGAGACTCAGGAAGCCATTAGGTCTGAGAAAGGGTTGTAAAATCCCACCCTAAGGCTATATAAAGGGGAAGAGATTCTCTCCTGGCCCTCCTGCCTGTTTGCTGTTCTGTGTGTGGTGTAGGTGATGGGTTTCTCTCTCTGCTCGGACCTGTGAAAGAGGACCAGCCTCTTTCACTTTTATGGGACTTCCCCTGGATCTGTAGCTTGAAAAAATCGTTTCCTCCCATAAACTGTGCCTGGTTTGAAGATTCGTCCCAGCGGTGTGTGGCTGACTGCAACAAGACCTGACCCCATGTTTTCTGGGGGTGTGTGCTGATAGCCAGTGGGCAGAGTTGGCTTGGTGGAACATCTCTGGCAGAAGCAAAATGCCAAGCCTGCTCCACCCCAGCCATGCAGACGGAGCAGGTGGCTGGGGCTGGGAGGAGGGGGTAGGGAGACCAGCAGAGGGAGGGGGCATGGGAGAGGAAATTAAAAAAGCAAAGGGAGGGGGACAGCATGGGGTGTGTGGCTGGCCAGGCGGTTGTTTAATGAGTAAATGTGCCGGGAACGCTAATGAGCTGTGTTCATTCATGGCGAGCTGCCTCTAGAATTGGGGAGTCCGCCAGGTTCTGGGGTGGAGGAACCAGGGATGGGAGCCAAGTTGGGGAGCTGCCCAGCTGCTGGGGCAGGGCCTCACATGATGGGCTGCTGGGGGAGTCTTTGTCTTGGGTCTGAGTTGCCCTCCTTCCTTCCCTTCCTTCAAAGGACAGGCCAGGCCTTGCCAGGCGGTGACAACTTGGCTCAGGGCCTGCTTGGAACTCACTGGCCAGGCTAGTCTGGAAGCTTCTAGGGCTGGCTCTAGGGAGCCATGGGCAAGGTTGATCTTGTACCCCTCCTACCTTCTCTCACCCCTCCTCACACCCTGCTACTCTGAGGACCCCAGGGCACGCCGCTTGCTTAATCAACACCCTCCCCTTGCCCACAGGGGTCCTGGCTTCCAGGGGCCTCTGATGTTAGGAGCTGGGGGATGGGAACACTGCTGGAGCAGAAGGTTGGAGCCCAGGCGTTGTCATGTTCAACCCTCTGAGTGCTGCCTGTGACAGGTCTCCTAAGTGCCAAGTGCTGGGGTAGGTGCCAAAGGAGGAAGCGAGGAAGCCAGGGTGTGGATATGGGTGAGGATCTGCCCCTTGGGTATCTGGGAAGGAGCTGGAGTGTAAACAGAGCTCTCGCCATGAGTAAACAAAGCAGGCACAGGGAAAGGAGGAGATTTCACTCTGCCCAGTCTGGGGATGCCATGGAGAAGGAGCTGGATTGCAAAGAAGAGGGGAGAGGTGGCCCGTTGACACTCTGGCCTGGCTTCTGGAAGGTTCCTTCTTATCTATCTATGGCATGCATGCGTGTGTGCGCCTGTGTGTACATATGATGTATGCACGTGTATGTACAGGTGTGCATGCATGCGTGTACACATACATGTGGAGGCCAGAGGTCAACACTGACTATCTCTTCTCCATCCCTTTTTTTTAATTAAAAAAAATTCATGGCATGGTGGTGCACACGTTTAATCCCAGCACTTGGGAGGTTGAGGTAGGAGGATCGCTACGAGTTCCAGGCCAGCTTGAGACTACATAGTGAATTCCAAGTCAGCCTGGGCTAGACTAAGACCCTACCTTCACAAACCAGAAAAAGAAATTTTATTTATTTATTTGTAAGGAGCGAGTGAGAAGAGAGAGAGAGAGAGAGAGAGAGAGAGAGAGAGAGAGAGAGAGAGAGAACAAAAGAAAGAAAATGGGCATGCCAGGACCTCCTGCCACTGCAAATGAAGTCCAGATACATGTGCCACTTTGTGCATCTGGCTTTTACATGGGTGCTGGGGCCAGCAGGGTTTGCATGCAAGTGCCTTTGACTGCTGAGCCATCTCTCCAGCCCCCCAAACTTTTTAAATTACAATTTTCATACATGTACATAATGTGTTTTTATCATAATCTTCCATTACTTTGTTTTGCCCTTCTCCCTGTCCCCACCACTGTCCACCTTCTTTTCAACTGGTCCTTCTTCTTCTTGGAAGTCTTTTTTTTTTTTTCCTTCATCATCCAGTGTTGTGCAGATGTTGGGCAAGTGCTGTCAGATTACAAATTCAGTAGCCACATCATGTCTGGAAGACAGTATTCCAATACACTCCTCCCCATCCTCTGGCTCTTACTGCCTCCTTTTCCACAATGGTCCCTGAGCCTTCGAGACCCTATTTTTTAAAAAAATATTTTATTATTTATTTGAGAGAAGAGAGAGAGAGAGGAGAGAGGAGAGAGAGAAGGAGAGAGAGAGAGAGAAAGAGAGAGAGAGAGAGAGAGAGAGAGAGAGAGAGAGAGAGAGAGAGAGAGAGAGGGCTTGCCAGGGCCTCCAGCCACTGCAAATGAACTCCAGACACATTCGCCCTCTTGTGCATCTGGCTTTATAGGGGCACTGGGGAATGGAACTTGGGTCCTTTTGCATTGTAGGCAAACGCCTTAACCTCTAAGTCATCTCTTCAGCCCGAGACCCTATTTTTAAGAGACAGAATCTCTCTCATTAATTCAGAGACTGGCTGGCCAGCAAGCCCTGGGGATCTACCTGTCTTCACTCCACCAGTCCTGGGATTACAGGTTGTGGTATTTGAATGTATGTTCCCCATAGACTCAGGTATTTTATTAAAGTTTGTAACTTGGGTCTCAGCTGCCTGGCTGGAGGAGGTGTCATTGGGGTCTAGCCTTAAGGTGTGTTTGGGAGTGGATCTGATTTCCAGCCCAAAGGTATGCAGAGAAGTTTAGCTCTCCTGGGGTTCTGCTTGCTGCTTTTTGGTGTGTGTGTGTGTGTGTGTGTGTGTGTGTGTGTGTGTGTGTGTGTGTGCTGGTGCTGGTGTTTTGCTGGTGGCAGTTTTTTCTCTGCTTGAATGTATGGAAACAGCTTCTTCTGCCACTGATGCAACTTCCCCTTGGATCTGTAAGCTTGAAATAACCCTTTTCCTCCCATAAATGGTGTCTGCTTTGGGTGTTCATCCCAATAATGTGAAGCTGTCTACAACACCTGTGCACCACCATTTCGCATAGGTGGTGGGAATGTGAACTCAGTGTCTTAAGTTTGTACAGCAAGCTCTTTCCCATTGAGCCATCTCCCTGCCCGCAGCATGCAGGGACTCGTGAGAATGCCCTTCCCTGGTGCTGAATTGATGCTTAAGAGCCCACAACCAGGATGGAGCTCATGCACAGGGTGGTATGAATGCTTCTAGAGGAATCCAGAGCCTGCAAAATCGGTCATGTGGGTGATGATCTAGGAGAAATAGCAAAATTTTTATCTAGACAAGAAAAGAAAAACCTAAGCACATGCCCTTAATCCCAGCACTTGGAGGCAGAGGTAGGAGGATTGCCATGAGCTCGAGGCCACCCTGAGACCATATAGTGAATTCCAGGTCAGCCTGGGCTAGAGTGAGACCCTACCTCAAAAAACAAAAACAAAAACAAAAAGAAAACCCTGAGCTGGGTGGGGATGGGGGCAGGTACACCACCAGCTCTTATCTTGTAGAGTGCCTATATGCCATCAATATCTTACTGCTGTCACACTGGGCCGGTCCCCTGTGCCCCACTTCCCAGGACCAGCTGCTTTTCTCTGCTGCCTCCCAGGGGCAGACTCCACAGCCGCTCTGGTGGGGGCAGTGGATTCTTGAATGACCATCTCTTGTGCAGCCTGCCTTCGCCTCACATGCACATGAGTCTTAGCCCTCCAGAGCCCCAACAAGCCAAATGCTTCGTCCTTTCTGGGGTTGAGGGGAATTCTCTGCCCCTCTGTGTTTCCTGTTCACACCCATGTCAACACCTATCACAGAGGTCCTATACAGGTGGCCTGTGACCTGGTGAGGCTTCTCTCCCAAGCAGACTGGCTTCTCTTTCCACCCTCTCCACCAGTCCTTTGATGACATAATTCAATATTCCTTTTCATCTGTTTCCACCTGTCAGAAATGGAGGAGACCCAGGTATAAGTGAAGGAAGATGTCTGATGGATTTCCAAGTCCCTGGCTCTTGCCTGAGCCACCAATGAAGAGGCTGGGGTAGAAAACACTTCCCTCCCTGTGTGACTTTCAGGGCACAGCTGCCTGGCCTCTCTCTGGTCCTTGGAGAAGCAAGCAGCTGCCTTCACCTGGGGACAGTGCGTTGGGAGAGGAGTCATTGATGGCTGTCCCTGCCTGACCTAGGGCATTTGTGTTCCCTCAAGTCTCTGCCCTCAAGGTCCCAGGCTAAACAAGGGTAGGTAGATAGGAGAGACCACCTGGTATCAGAGGCTTCCTTTCACCAACAACTGACAAAGGAAGTCTGGTGGGACCTTGGGGGCCTCTATGGCCGTAGGAAAAGCTTGTCTGTGGCCGCAGGGAAGGTGTATGGGGGAGGACCAAGAAAAGATCATTTTTGCTCTTTGCTCCTCTGGACCAACAGCTGGGGCTACTGGTCTCTCTCTCTCTCTCTCTCTCTCTCTCTCTCTCTCTCTCTCTCTCTCTCTCTCTCTGTGTGTGTGTGTGTGTGTGTGTGTGTGTGTGTGTGTGTGTGTGTGTGCAGAGCCCACCAGGCAGGTCCAGCCGTGCTCCCTTCCTCCCCACAGCTGCCCTGGAGGGTCCACCTTTGAAACTGTACGCCAGCAGTTCCCCACGGCCCCCGAAGAACGATCGGGAGGAGGGGGCGAAGGTCCGGGCTTGGGGGAGGGCGGGGAGGAGTCTGGCCTTGGATGTGTGCTTTTCGATTGATGGATGACTGCCGAGTGTGAGCGAGCGTGCGGGTGTGAGTGTGCGCGCGGGGTGCGCGCGGCGCGCGGAGCCTGCCCATCTTCTCCCGGCAGCAGTCAGCAGGGAGCCGGAGGGAGGGACGGAGGGAGGGAGGGAGGGAAGGAGGAGACGCGGGCGGCGAGCGCGGGGACCGGAGCCCAGCGCCTCAGCCCCAGGCGCCCTCCCTCGGCCCGTGCGTCCTCGCTGCCCGGCCGGCTCTCAGGCGGCTCGGCGGGGGACGGCACCTGGAACCGGCCCCGGACGGGGATGATCGGCGGCCGCCGCGGTCTGGCACGCGAGCGGGACGCAGTCCGGGTACCATGGCGCTGACGCCCGGCCTGGGCCAGCCGGAGCTGTGGCTGCTGCTGTGGGCAGCCGCGTGGCGCCTGGGGACCACGGCGTGCCCCGCCCTCTGCACCTGCACCGGCACCACGGTGGACTGCCACGGCTCGGGGCTGCAGGCCATCCCCAAGAACATCCCACGGAACACCGAGCGCCTGTGAGTAGGACCCCCACCTGTCCGCGGGGAGCCCCGAGGTTGCCTTCCTATCCGATGCAACTGAGGGAGGGGTGTGTGGTGACGGTGGTGGCGGGGTTGGAACCAGACTGTTGGGCTGCGCAGCCAACACACAGGTCAATGTCTTCTGGGTCTTTTTGGAACTAGGAATTGTTTCTCAGTGTCCATTCAAAAGGGCCTTGGGGTGCCATCGTCACCCCATCCTCACACCTGCCCACTGCGCTTCACGCCAGCAGGCCCTTTACACTGCGCCAGGACTTTATTCCTCCAGGGTGCCAGCGAATTGGTGCCAGAAAGCCTTCCTAGCACCCAGGAGAGAAGCTTCCCACAGTGCATCAGGCACAGTGTCTCTTTCTGGACACATGGGGCTGGCCAGGGTTTGGGTGGTTGCGTGGTTTGGGATCAGGGCTTGATGCCTGGTGATGAGCTGCAGGGTGCTATGGAGAGGAAGTTTCTGGGCTCAGGATTCTCTCCCTTGTCTGTTCCTGAGCCTTGACATGTCTTCTTTCCGCAGGTGTCACCCCCCACCCCCAAAAGGCCCCATTCAGCCATCCCTCAACTCAGGCAAACAATGGGACCTGAGAGCTTTGGGCTTGGGGTTTGGAACCTGGTACATTCAGCACCCAGACAGGCGTTTGTATGTCCTGGATTGGGGGCCCCAGGACGTGTCAGGTGCTTGAAGTAGAGTCATGAGGTTAAACATATTGACGGTGACAAGCCATAAAAATAGTCTCTTCCCTTGTTCTCTTCTACTTCTGAATTCTTGAGGAAACTTGATCCTTTCTGGACCTGCTGAGTGTTGTACGTGTGTGCACGTTTCTAGAGACCTGTATAGTTTGTTTTCTGTTATTGTACAGAATGTAGACTGAGAAATCCCAACACCTATGGGCATGTCAGTAATGTGAGGCTATGGGTCCGTGTGTGTAGACTTTTTCACAGGCAGGGCCTTTGTACTGTTCGCTGAGGTGCCTGCACCAGGAATTTTTGATCAGGACTTTGGAGAAGGCTGTCGGCTCCTTTGAAACCTGTCTCTGCTTTCTTCCCACACTCTGGGGCAGCTACACTGATTCTCAGGAAAGGTGTTCATATTTTGATAACTTTGGAGCACATTTTCATGGCTCCCAGCTTGTCAGAGGCAGACATTTGACCCTGGGGAGATCTGTCTTCTAGATCTAACTCTGTATCAAGGCCAGCAATTAGTGAGCACACACTTGCGCACACTTCTTCGCTGGGTTTGATACATTTCCCATAGCGGTTTCAGAGAATTTGCAATCTATCTGCAATCTAAACGGGAATCAGTGTGTGTGTGTGTGTGTGTGTGTGTGTGTGTGTGTGTGTGTGTGTGTGTGTGTAGGAAGTGTGGTGATGGGGAGGCAGGAGCACCAAGTTGAGTTTCCTTGCAGAAGTGTATGCATGCTCCTTGCGTGGACCTGGAGACCAGCTGAGCCCCAGGAATCTGTTCAGAGGACCCCTGAAGTGGCCTGGTCATCCACTAGGCCTGGTCCCTGTGGACCGACTCCCTGATCCCCTTTCCTTGTCCACTGGGATATTTCTCTTGCAACTGTTACCTTAGCAGCAGCCTAGATGTGAGACACATGAGCCCCTCTCCTTTGCTCTGAGATCTTGAATATTTTCCATCCTGTTTCCCCACTGCTTCGAGTGTTTAGGATCATGTCAGTTTTGACTCTTAGGAATTGTTGAGTTTTTGGTAATCAGTGAGATAGAAGTAAAATTTTCTAGGCTGGAGGAAAGAGTTGTGGCGGGGGAGTGAAGCTTGGGAGTGACAGACAGTGCCTGGGTGGGAGCCCAGTTGTGGCAATGATTACCTGTGAAACTCTGGACAAGTCACAAGCTTCTCTAAGCCTTCAGTGCTTTCCATCAGGAAAGGAGGCCTAGGGATAAATCAGGTGTCTGGTTCCTGTGAAGATGGAAGATAATATAGAACAGAGACTAGCGTCCTAATGCTCACTAAATGAAAGCCTATTATGATGGCATAGGGGAAAAGTCTCATGATTCTAATTCAGCAAATGTTTGCCAGGTTAGGAACTACTCTGGGTGCTGAAGCCCCATCAGAGAGGGAGCCTTTCCCTACTTCCATGGGTCAGATGGTGTGAGGACTGGGTAGGGGATCTCTAGCTATAAGGTCTTGAGAGAGGGCTGGGAGAAAATAGATATGAGAAGCCCTTTTGTGGGGGGAGGTGGCGAAGGGGCTTCTCAGAAGATAGACGGTGTTATTAGAGTAGGTGGGTTTGCCAAGCAGAGTGCAGGCAATGCAGGCAGAAGGGACAGCATGTGGGGCTGAGAAGATGGTTAAAGGTACTTGCTTGCAAAGCTGCTGGCCTAGGTTCAGTTCCCAAGCCACCCATGTAAACTGGATGTTAAAAGTGGTCCAAGTATCTGGTGTTCTTTTGCAGTGGCAAGAGGTTTATGAGCTTGCACATGCATGTGTACACATAAATAAATTAATAAAGTGGTTTACTAAAAGCCATGCTTAAAAAATATAACAACAACAACAAAGTGACAGTATGAACACAAAGCCGGTGGCTGTGAGTGTCCTGGCCCAGTGGCACATGAACCAGCTTGTCCCTGGAGATGAATCACTCCGAATCCAGTGATGTGAGAGGTCTGTGGGCTGGAGAGAGGAGAAGGCCTTTATCCAGATGCATGGTTCCTTTGGGGGTATTTGGATGGGTGTCCAGAAGGAGCCAAGGAGGTATGTGGAGCTTCTGCACACCAGACTAGCCTTGGCAGAACCATTAGAAGAGGGGGACATTCGGGAGAGGCCACCAGAGCCCAGGCTGACCCATAATAACTCAGGCAATTGCTCTCTATCATCATGGGGACCGTGCAGTATGGGAATTGGCTAGCAGCTCCCCCGGGCTGGGACATTTCTGTGGGCTGCAGCTGTGCATATTCCTTCTGTCCTTGAGGCAGCCTGGGGACCCCAGCAACTTTATGATTATATATTCCATAACTCTGGGTGCAGACTCATCCTCCCATTCCTGCAGAAACTGCCATTGGTTTGCTGCAGGCATTTCTGGGAAGAGGTTGTGTAGGGCCCAGAGCTGCTGAGGAAATCAGTTCAACCACAGGAGCCTAGGGGGGAGGAGCTGGGGGGGGGAAGGGATGCTAAATAATTTACTGTAATGGAAGAGTTGTGATACAAAGCAAAGGACATGCTGGAGGAGGCTGGAAGAGTCATCCCTGTAGAGCCCAGGGTCAGAGGGACCCGGCCATGACCAACCATTGACATTTTATCCCTTCCACTTAAAGACCTTGACTTTCAGATAGAATTTTTTCTTAATTAAAATAATCTTTTGTACTGGAGTATCCAGGAGTTGTGACAAGATGGTGTGGTAATGTGTAGGTCCTACTTTGTCCCTTTCCCCCAGGGCTTTCCTTGTTGGGCTCATAGAGGAGAGAGGTGTCTGTTCAGCCCTCTACCTCTTCATGGGTGGAGAGATGGAATAGCATCCTGGGAAAGTTGGCCTGCTGGCTGCCATTTGCCCCCAGGTTTAGCACATTCTGTTGCCTATCAATCGGGTTGTGAGGCTCACTCTTGGTATTCTCATTATGTCTCCATGCCCTTTGGCCAGTTTGTCCACCTCCCTCGCTCCATATATCCTGCAGACATCCTCTGGGTTTTCCCTCCCAAGGCTGAAGTTTGATTCTCACATCCAAGAGCAACTGCCCAGGGCATTCGAGGGCTGATGGTCTGTGTGTGGGGGGGAACATTTAGAATCCACAAAATGATGGGATTGAGGTCAGGATACACTGAAACCACATTTGTCACCAAGGCCTGGTGAGCCTGGGCTCTGCAGTGGAGGCACTCTGGAGTCCTACAGTACAGACCTGTCGCCCGCCCCATGTGTTGGACTAACTGCTGGGCTCTGAATGACTGGTGCCCAGTGTTGTGCAACCATCTGCTTAGAGACCCCATTTACTCACCCGTAAAAAGGGACAGTGATAGAATTGCAGGTTGGTGGTGAAGAGTGAGGGAAAGGATGGAATACAGGGTCTGGTGCCAAACAAAGCGTGTAGCTGGCCATTCTCCCTTCCCCCAGCCTCTGGGGCTGATGCTTCCCGCCCCATGAGACCTTTGCAAGGACACACACTCATCCTGGGTCTGTGACAATTATTCAAACATTATGTTTTTTTTTTTTTTTGTTTTTCGAGGTAGGGTCTCGCTCTAGCCCAGGCTGACCTGGAATTCACTATGTAGTCTCAGGGTGGCCTCGAACTCACGGTGATCCTCCTACCTCTGCCTCCCGAGTGCTGGGATTAAAGTAGTGCGCCACCACGCCCAGCTCAAACATTAGGTATTTTTAAAAAATATTTTATTTTATATTTTATTTATTCATTTTCAAGCAGATACAGAGAGAGAGAGAGAGAAAGAAAGAGAGAGAGAGAATATGCACCAGGGCCACCACCTTGTGGGTCTGGCTTATGTGGGTCCTGGGGAATTGAACCTGGGGCCTTAGGCACTGGAGGCAAGTGCCTTAACCGCTGAGCCACCTCTCTAGCCCCAAATATTAGGTGTTAATATCGTGAGAAGCCCACACAAAAGGCTCGAGGGTTGGGTGGGCACAGGTACTGGTTGGAAAGTTGACCATGCTGCAGACCGCTCATGCAGGTCACCATGCCTGGGCACATTTCCTCTGTCCTGTGCAGCAGGGACTCTGCAGGATGGAGGGTTGTGATGGCATGTCTTCGGAGCCTCCTGCTTGGTGTTCAGCTTTGCTCCGCCCCTTGGCAGCTGGGGCACCTTGGGCAAGCTGTGGGCTTGAGTTTCCTGATTCAACAGTTAGCTGCTGTCTACTCTTGTGCTCAGTTGGAGAAATTGCCTCTTCCCTGAGTTCCAGTCCAGAGAGGGGGAGAGAGAGAGGAGTGGCATGTTATGAGAATAAACGTAATTGCAAACCTGGATAAGTGCTTGGGAGCAGAGCGCTTCCCAGAACCCCCATTTTCTTGGCCATAAAGTGGAGGTGATGATGAGACCTGCTTCAAAGGCTGGGCTGAGGATTAAATGTGGTAATACTCAAGAGCACCGACCTGGCAGATAGACAGCAGCCCAATAAACGATGCTATTATCATTGTTATTAAGGTGACAGAGAGTTGCAGGGACATGAAAAAAACTTGGGGCCACTTGGTGCCAGATCCCAGTTGCTCCCTTCTTTCAGCAGTGGCTGGGGATGCGGCACACTGGACAGCCTGCCTCTTCTGTGCTCCTTCTCAGAGCCAGGAGCTGACCACCAGTGGTCCAGGTTGCTCGAGGCTGCCAGCAGGGGAGCCCCTTGAAGGGTGGTGGATTAAGCATCTCCTGCATTATTGGGAGCAGACGTGAATTTGGCGGAGTTGGGGCTTCCAGTTCTGTGCCGGCATTAGCAGCTCGGCAGGGCTCTCACTTAATGGGATTTTCTTCCCAAATGCTGTAATTATCACCATACAAATACTTATTACCCAGAGCAGATGACGGCCGGGCCTTGGGCAGTAGCCAGGGAGCTGGGCTGCACTGGGGGTGGAGAATTGGCTCCTGTTTTTGATGGAGCTTACCACCCCCTCCTCTTCTTTTCTGGAACCCAGCCTGTGGGGACAAACAGCTGTTGGGCACCTGCCGTGTGCATGGCATTGAGAGAGGCCAGGGTGTGGGTCCGGTTTCTCTGGGTGGTGGAGGAAAAGCAAGCATGCAAAGATATCTGTGGGTCCTTGGAACACAGCATCTTCCAGCTCAGGCATCGGTGTGACAATGGCCTCGTTTGAACCCTGGCTCCATTAGCTACCCCCCCTGGGAGATCTTGGGCAGCTCAATAGTGACTTGATTTCCTCATCTGTGCAGCGGGGCCAGTGACGGGCTTGTGAAGTTCAAATGAGATAATCCATGCAAAGAGCTTGGAATACCTTCCAGCTGGAGCCAGTGCCCCATCAGCGTGGAGGTGGGGCAACAGGAGCGATTCTGGGGAGGGGGGTCTGGATTGTTGCACCAACAGAGGTAGGGGTTGAATCCAGAGAGAAATGGAGTGAGGCTAAGGGGATTTGGGGGCACACAGAGGTAGGTGCCATGTATTTGGTGATGAGGAGGAAGAGTAGAGCCCCCCTGGGGAGTGAAGAAATGCGGGGTGAGTTCTGGGAGAGGAGATTAAAGTCATGTGTGGACATGAGGCCAGGAGGCTGGGAAATGAGGGGCCACCAGAGTGTGCGTGCACGTACATGTGTGTAAAAGTTTTTTGAAAATTTATCATTAAATTAACAGAGTTGTGGAAACATCACCCAAATCCATTTTTAGAGTCTTTTTTCTCACTCACAAAGATCTCTTGTGCTCATTATAATTTTTTATTTTGTTGGAAATGCTGCAACAGACATTTTGGAGACACCTGGATCTCCTCCAACCAGATTCACTTGTTCATATTTTGCTCCATTTCCTTTAGCAAATATTACACACTCACACACTTCCATGGAAACTTAAAAAATATTTTATTTATTTATTTGCTAGGAAAGAGAGAGAGAGAGAGAGAGAGAGGGAGAGAGAGAGAGAGAGAGAGAGAGAGAGAGAGAGAGAGAGAGAGAACATGAGTGAGCATGACAAGTGGACACCAGGGCCTCCAGCCACTGTAAACAAATTCCATATACGTGCACCACTTTGTGCATCTGGCTTTCCATGGGAACTGGGGAATCAAACCTGGTTGTTAGGCTTTGCAGGCAAGCCTAACAGACTTAACCTCTGAGTCATCCTCCAGCCCTTGCATGGAAATTTTATTGCTCAAGTCAGAGCCTCACTTTGTAGCTTAGGCTGGCTTTGAATGTTCCGTTCTCCTGACTACAGGGATTATAGGCTTCACAGTCAGTTTTTTTTCCCTTGTTTCTGAACCATTCAAGAGTGGCTTGGAGGCACAATTCTGCCCAAGTTCACAGTGAGTGTTCAGTGGTTATGATTCATCTCCTCCAACTTGACATCGTTGGTCTATAGAAGTCTACAGGGCAACTCTTTTGTAGAATGTCTCTTTGGCTCCATTGGATCTTTCTTTCCTCATGCATACATTCAGTGGTCCATTTCATTCAAAATGCTAGATAATGACATTGTCCCCTTCCTGTATCACGTCAGAAGACACATGATGAGGGATAAGGGGATGCTCAGCAGGTAGGAGTGCTTGGTACACAAGCAGGAGGACCTGAGCTCCCCCCCTGCACACCCAACAAGCAGTAACCTCAGAGATGAGCAGGGGCTGCAGGAGTGTTGCTGAGGCTCCCTGGCCAGCCAGTCTAACTGAAAAATGGGGATCCCCAGGTTTAGTGACAGACCCTGTCTCAAGGAAATGAGACAGAAGAGTGATAGAGGGGACATCTGATGTCTTCCTGTGGCCCCTGCATGAGTATGCATGGGGTGGGCACATCAGCACGCATGCGCCCCCATACGTATGAACACACACCACACATACTACACACACAACACCCCACCCCCAGAAAAAGAAGTCACATGATGACAGTTTGTCCCAGTATTGGTGATTTTAGCTTTGATCCCCTGATAGCAGATGTCTGCCAGGCTTCTCTGATTTCTTCTGTTATTAACAATTTCTGGGAAGATATTTTGAGGCTGAGTGCATATCCTGTTCTCCTAACCTTCATCCTCTAGTTTAGCATCCATTGACAATTCCCAATTCCATCATTTCTTCTGTTGGTTGGCATTCTGCTTTAAGAAAAACTTTCTCTTCTTCTCCATCTGCTTGTCTATTTATAACAGCAGCATGGGCTTGTGGATGATTATTTTATTCATTGGGTTCAAACTTTGTGATTGTTCTTATTTATTTGTTCAGAATGTCACAGATTTGGCCAATGGGAGCTCCTTCAAGCTGATTCTGGATCCCATTGATAGAATTCTTTGAGCACCTACCCCTGGGTTTTGAGCAGAGAGACAGGTGTGAACGGTGTTTTAAGGAATTCTGTCGCCTGGCTTGGATGTGGAGAATAAATGGGTGGGGGAATTGAAATAGACTGTGGCTGCAGGAGGACTGTTAGCGCTTCAGCCCGAGGAAGGGCAGGCAGCAAGGATGCGGGGGTGGGGTGGGGGAGGGAAGGGGTGATGCTCCATGCACTGCACGGGGAACAGTGGTAAACAGTGTTGGGATTGGAGAAGGAGGGGGAATGGGCTGAGGATGGGGCTCCAGCTGCTGAATGGGGTCCAGCGTCATTGCAGGCTGGAAGGAACAGCATCCTGGGAGAAGTGGAAGGCGGGTGGGAGCAGATGGTTAGGAGTAAGTAAGTGCTGGAAGTTTTAGAGGAGAGGGCAGCACGGAGGGGCTCTCGGACAGGTCACGTGCGTGAATGTGATCGGTGAATAGGTGGGCTGGAGCAGGGAGCTGACCGAGGGAAGGGCGCGGGTCAGAGAAGGATGGAGGCAGAGAGGCACTTCGATGGTGTTTGTGGTCACTTAGAGTGTTTTTCTCATGTCAGGCTTGGGGTGGAAATGATTTATCCCTGCCTTCTTGCACCCAGCAGTCCTGGGAGAAGGTACCGCTCGCTCAGCCCTGCTTTGCAGATGCTGGGAAGGTTCACCGAGGCAGAGCCATCTGCAGGGGGCGACAGGACAGCTGGTGGCTCGGTGGTTGGCAGGGAGTCCCAGAGTCTTCAAACTCTGAGATGTGTTTGTGTTTGCTTTTAAATTTGACTGCAGCAGCGGAGTTCTTCATATGTTAATGAGGCGCGGCTTCTTTCGCTCCTTCAGCACTACAAAACACCTGTCAGTGCTTAGCATTCGCAAAAAGGCCACCTGGCACTGCTCAGTTCCTGCCTGCACACATTTGGGGTGGATCCTCAGTGCAAGCTGGCACTGGGCAAGAGGGGTGTATGGATAGAGGGTGGTGAGCCGAGTCGGGTGGTGCAGAGAGGTAAGGTTGCAGGTGGAGGTCGGCGTCTGAAGTCAGTGGCAGTGCTTGGAGAGCAGTGTGGCAATGGACTTGGAGGCCTGGTGGAGGTCCATGGTTTGGGGTGGACACAGCAGATGGGACCCAGCCCAAGGAAGGGGATTGTCAGGAGCAAGGTGTGGCCTCTAATGAAGAGACTGAGGTGGAGTCTAACTAAACTAAAATAGAATTGGAGTTAGGAGTTGGGTCCTGATCACGGCATGTCTTCTAGGATAGTTATCATCAAAAACATCCCTTGGAGCAGAAAAGAACACCTATTGGGAGGATGCAGAGAGATTGAAACTGTGCTCACTGGGCTGGGATACAGCTGCTACACAGAACAATATGACAGTTTCTCAAAAGATTAAAAGTAGAATTACCATATGGTCCAGAAATTTCGCTTCTGTGTATGAACCCCAAAGAATTAAAAGCAACATCTTGAAGAACTATTTGCACACCCATGTTCATTCTTCCCAGTAGTAAAAAGGTAGAAGCAACCCAAAGGTCAAACAAATGTGATATATACATACAGTTGAACATGATTCAGCCTTGACAAGAAAGGCCACCGTGCACACTCTGCAGCCTGGAGGCCATTGTGCTAGGGAAAAGCAGTCACCCACAAGGGACAAAGAATGGACAATTCTAGCCACAAGAGGCACATAAGTGGCCAGGCTCACAGACAGACAGACCAGGGGCTGAAGGTGAGGGAATGGAGCAACCTTATAGTAGAGTCAGACTCAGCTTGCAAGACAGAAAGTCTCCAGATCTGCCGTGCTGATGTACTTGACACCCAGGATAGTCAAGCTGGTACTTGACTTGATATGTATTTTATCACAATTAAAAATGAAACAGCGGGGCATGGTGGTGCATACCTTTAATCCCAGGACTCAGGAGGCAGAGGTAGGAGGATCACCATGAGTTTGAGGCTATCCTGAAATTACATGGTGAATTCCAGGTCAGCCTGGGCTAGAGCAGGACCCTACCTCGAGAAACAAAAACAAACAAAAAACAAAAAAGAAAAGAAAAAAGAAAAAGAGTCAGACATGCCAGGGCCCAAGCTCTTTCTCCTCAATCTGCTTACTGGTTAATGACCTTGAACTTAAAATATCAGATCATTTATGCCTCCATTTCCCCATCTGTCAATCAAGGCTGATAATGAACTGTAGAGCTAGGTACTGGTATGAGGCTTAAAGGAGCAGTCTAGTATAACTAACTACCGTGAGTGCTCACGCCACGGTAACCAGAAGGGTTCCCAGGAGCCTGGGCCACAAGGGCAGGATGGGCTCCTGACTACACATCCCTGGGGCAGTTTTGCTTTTCACAGGCCTGGGGGCTGCTGTCAGGCCTGGGGGCTCAGCAAAGTTGGAGGACTGTGAAGCTGGGAGTCAGGACTATCACAAGGCTCAGCTAGTGGATGGGAATGCGCCAGGCTTTGGCCATGACCAGCAAGCAGCAGCTGGCTCCATGGGCAGGACTGATTAGTTGGCCTATGTGCCAGGCACCCTTGCAGGTGCTTGGCAGCCAGATGTGAACTCTGCCTCTAAGTCCTGGCAGGGTGCTGGCCTTTCACCAAGGCACTGGTATTGAACACAGCTCCAGCTTGCTGCCAGGGCCTTGGTGGAGGAGCTAAGTGGGTATTTCCAGGGAAGCAGTTTTGGAGGAGGGGACATTTCAGTAGAGGTCCACAGGTGGTAGGTATCTCCACATTGTAAGTGTTGGGCAGGTGTCAAGGGCTGAGGGGGCAGTCTATGAGTTGAAGAGATGGAGGAACTTGGCTGGTGCCCTGAGAGTAAAAGCTGGTGTTCCCTAGGAAAAAAGCTGAGGAAAAGTCAATTTTTTACCCCCAGGGCCTCAGCAGATCCTGTGTTCTTCAGGAGTCACACCTGTCCCTTCCCAGAGACAGCCTGTAGCGCCCTGATCTGCTGGCACAGGTCTCCTGACTGCAGAGTCCCTCAGAACTTGGTCAAGGTTGGCACAGCTCCAGGCTTCCTTCTGTGACCTGGCTCCTTCCTGCCAATCCTCACCTCCCCAACCCCCAGGGCCTCCTGCCCCACTTGCTGCTTGAGGAGAGCCTCCTCACTACCTTCACCAGACACCAGCCAGTTGCTTGATGGGCACCGAACATTGCTGTCCCCGCTCTATAAATGAGGGAGAGGAAGATGGAGCATGTCTAGTTTGTTTTCTGTCACTGACCACAAGATACCTCAGACTGGGTAAACAATAAAGAAAAGAGGTCTATTTTAGGCTCATGTTTCTGGACCATTGATGATGGTGGCCTCCTTGCTAGCAGAGTCCTAAGGTGGAGCAAAGCATAACACCCTGACTTTGACATAAGACCCCCTTTGGGGATTACACATTAACCTGCTAATCCATTTATAAAGGCAGAGCCTTTAATCACTTCTTCAAGATCCCCACCTCTTACTGTCTGTTAGGGCTTGCATACGAAATGTTCCCCCAGGCTTGTGTTTTGATTACTTGGTCCCAGCTGCTTTGGGAGGTTATGGAACCTTTGGGCATAATATCCATCTGCAGATGGAGGCTGCTAGGAGCCTGTGAGGGGTATAGTCTGATCCTGTTTTTGGTCCTGTGTTTTGCTTCCTTATCTGCCAACATGTGAACAAGCTGTGCCACCAATCATGGACAAACCCTCTCCTGTCACCATGCCCTCCCCACTATGATGGACTATATATACTCTCTAAAAACTATGAGCCCAAATAAACCTCTCCTCCCTCCAGTTGCTTCTGTCAGGTAGCTTGTTACGGCTCTGAGAAAAGGAACTAACACACTGTTTTGTAATAGGAATTAAATTTCAACTAACCCTAGGGAGGTATGTGCTAAAGGCCATAGAATATATACATCGGAGCAAGGCTCCAAGCTCAGGCCTGAGCTACCAGGTCCAAAATTTAAGCCACTTGGAAGGCTTCCCAGTGTTGATGCTTAACGCATAGCCCATCTCCTCACCTGTAAGCTGATGCCAGGGTCCTGTGAGGATCGTGAGGGTGACATGGAGCTAATGGTGACCAGTATGGAAGAACATGTCTGCTCCTGGGAGGAATGGCATCTCCATCTTCTCCCCTGCTTTACTTTCTGAAACCGCAAGAAACCCTGAGCTGAAGAGGGCAGCCCTTTTTTCTTGCCTCCTGTTGATGCATTTGGAATGACCCAACTCTCTTGCTTGGCAGCTCTGGCCTAAAGGACGCCATTTTCTTGCTCACTTTCCTAGGCTTACCTAGGAACACAGAGGGCCTGGGAGAGAGGAGGTTGTTGGCAAGGGGTACATTCTGTCCTGGGGCTTTCACTGGGAGATGTCTATCTGGGGAGAAAATTTATGAGTTAATGGGGGTCAGGGAAACATGGAGAAACCACTCAACCTAGTGCTACTTGAAACATGCCAGACTACTGAAAATCCATTCTCACATTCAAAAAAAAATCCTCACTAAAACTTCTGTTATGTGTCCTGTGCTGTGTTGGACCACAGGAAGATGATGAGAAAAATAAAAAATATCTGGCCTTGTGTAGGGGTTTGTAATAGGAATTAAATTTCTGGTCTTGTGTAGGGGTTAAGCCATCAGTCCAGGACTCCCCAAGATCCTTATAAAGTCATTTCTGATTTGGGCTGTCCAGCAGAGGAGTGGTGCTCTGTGGGGCCTGGGACAGGAAGACTTACCACTCAGAAGGGAAAGATGGAGTGAGTTAGGCCAAAGAGGGAATGGTGCGCTGAAAGGCCCAGATACGGGGTATGGAATGTGGGGAGGGCAGATTGGGCTGGATGGGGGCCACAGGGCAGGCCACAAGGAACTTGTAGTACATGGCGAGGTTTTTTGTCTAGAATCCAAGAGCAATGGGGATTCATTGAAGGGCTGAAGTAGGGAGGGACAGAATCAGACTTTGTGGCTTGTAAAGACCTCTTGGCTAGGGCTTGGAAAGCAGACTGGAGGGAAGCCAGGGTGAACCATGGGGAGCCCATTTGCAGCTCTGCAAGGTGCTGGCACAAGGGTGAAGGTGCAGGGTGGGTGTTGGCAGGCAGCTCAGCTTACCTGCAGGTGGCATGCCTGGCTCTGAGGGCCTGGGGGGTGGTGGGGAGCATTGGTCAGGGGAGTGAGAGCTTTCTTCCCTCAGTGCTCCACGCCTGACTGCAGCTACTTACTGGGATTTGGCCGGGGCCTGTCTCCCTCACACTGACAGTAAGTCCCATCACCACTGCCTGCTTGGGCCACCATGGGTATGTTCTGGTCCCCTAGGGAATGGGAATGGCTGGAATTCTGGGTGGAAAATGTTGAGATAGCTGCTAAAGGCCCTGGTATTCCCATTGTAGCCCAGAGGACCCAAGAATCTTTCCTCCCCACTCCCCCCCCCCCCCCACAAACACCCAGATATTGGTGATCACATTCATGTTTCCCTGAGAGGCATCAGGAAATCCTTGGGGTTTTGTTTTCCCCTTGGTAGCTTTGCTTTGGAGGATTTTCTTCAAAATCCTTTGTCACCCAGTTTTTCTTTTCAGGCTAGGGCCACACAGGAATCGACTGAAATTGAGGCCATTTGCCTTGAATGTGTCTCAATTTGAAGGAGAGAACTCTCTGGGCATGATGGTGCATGCTTTAATCCCAGCACTCAGGAGGCAGAGGTAGGAGGATTGCCTTGAATTGGAGGCCACCCTGAGACTACACAGTGAATTCCAGGTCAGCCTGGGCTTGAGTGAGACCTTACCTTGAACATCAGAGAGAGAGAGAGAGAGAGAGAGAGAGAGAGAGAGAGAGAGAGAGAGAGAGAGAGAGAACTGCTTAAGGTGTCTGTCATAGACTCTAGCCTTAGGGATCTGAGTTGCAGTTTCTTCTGTTCTACTTGACCTTGTCTGAGCTGGGCCTGGGGACACCACCTCCTGGGTAAGCCACAGTCCTGGAGTAATAAAGAATAAAACAGCTGGGGAGATGGCTCAATGGTTAAAGGTATTTGTCCTCCAAGCCTGCTCATGCAAATTTGATCCTCAGCCTCCATGTAAAGCCAGATGCAAAGTATCTCATGTGCCTGTAATCCCAATGCTTCTAGAGCCAGCAGAATCCTAAAGCTCGGGACCAGCTAGACTGGTCCTCTCATTGGCAAAACAACAAGCAAGACCCTTTCTCAAGCAAGGTTTCAGGAGAGGACCAACACCAGGAGGTTGTCCTCTGACCTCTACACGTGTACTGCGGCATGCATATGCCCAACACACACACACACACACACACACACACACACACACACACACGTAGGAATGATGTGCCAGGCTGTGTCTGTGGTGTTCTAGAAATATGACGTCATGGGCTAGGGAGATGGCTCCGTGGGTCAAGTGCTTGCCACAGAAGCATGAGGACCTCTTTTCAGATCCCCAGAACCCATGTAAGAGCTGGGTAAACCTGTAATCCCAGTGCTAGGAAGGTGGAGTCAGGAGGATCCCCAGGCTTAACTGCTAGCTAGTCTAGCTCAATCAGTGATCTCGGTTCAGTGAGAGACCCTGTCTCAAAACACAAGGTGGGAAGCAAATGAGGAAAGCACCCAATCTCAAAGTCTGGCCTCTACACATGTGTGCACTCTCTCACACACACACACACACTCAACCCCACCACATCTCTAAGAGGAGGTACTATTATTTTCCTCATTTTACAAATAGAGAAACTGAGGCCCAAAGAAGTCAAGGTCATGTCCAAGGCCACATAGCTAGTGATGGTAGAACAAGGACTGCCACTGAGAACACTCAGCTCAGCTGGCCAAGGAGCTCTCTGATGCTGCTGCTTAGACTGGACCCTCGGGGTCTTGGCACGGGGCTCCTGAGCACACAAGTGACTTTCAGCTCTGTCCAAGGTCTTAGCACTTGGGATGAAGGTACAGAATAAGACCAGAAGAGTCCAGCAGCCCGAGGCCTCGCGGTGTAGGGGAAGAGCATGGAATCACTCCAGCCTGAGTTCCATCCTCGTCTTCTCACTATTAGCTGAGCAGCACTGGGAAAGTCATTACCGATGTGTGTGTTTTCTCAGCGGCAGGTGGGAGGCTCACCTGCTGGGTGCTGTGGAGTGCAATGAGTTGAAGCTTGTTTGCAGCAGGCCAAGCATTTACACATAGCAGGTGCCCAGTAAGGAGGAGTGACAGGTGTGGGCTCTAGTGACAAAGTCCAGCTTAGCCTAGATTCTGGGTTCTTCTGAGATGTGAGATTGTGCACAGCCCTTGTGGGCATACCACCTGCTGCTCTCACTGCCTGGTCCTGGGGTTTCAGTAGTGTCCCAGGGGGTCTCCATGGCAACACTCCCAGAATACTTGTTGGAGGAATGCCTCCCCCAACCCCCACATTTCAGTGACAGGATGTGGCTGCCCTGCTGAGGGAAGGGGTGGACTACTCATTGGAGGTCATTTTCTCAACTAAGGAGCAATGCCGTAATGTTTCTAAGCAGCAGCCCCCAGACCTGGGGCTTCATGAGCTCAGCTGATGTCCTCCCGGCAGGGGAGGGGCAGAGGTTCTCTGGCCATGGAGAATGAAGGGACATGGGGGAAGGGTGGGGTGGGCCTCCGTGGATCCTCTCTCCTGGGAGAGCATGCTGCGTTTGCTTTGCCATCTGAGCCACCATCCACTTTCCTTCTCTGTCCAGTCTCTTCTTGAGCGGGTGGAGTGACGGGCAGGGGAGTGGGGAGGAGGGTCTGGCCTGGGACTTGTGTTCAGTGTCTGCAGTGTTCTAGGGAGAAGAGAGGCATGCAAGTGCCAGACATCATCAGAAATTCCCACCAGCCTGTCCACCTCCACCTGCCGCGTGGGAATTTATTGTGGGGATTCCTGAGTTCATGTTGACCCTGCCTCGTGCAGACAAGTCCTAGCACCTGTCTGCCCTCTGTGTTACCAGCGCTGGTGGGAATAGTACCCGTCTGTTGCTTATAAAGGCCAGTTGCCATGAGAAGGCATGAAAGAATGACCACAGTTCATCAGAGTTCTCAATCTCATGGCCTTTGAGCATGCTTGTTCAAGGAACAGATTCCTCACAAATGTCACCAAGCTTTTTACACTATTGTTTATCTGTCCAGTCTTTCTTGTAGGATGTGGTGCGTATGTGTGACGTTTGCATGCTGCCTGGGCTGTCCCCCTCCTTTGCTTGTCGACCTGTTTTTCCTCCAGACAGAGTCTCTTACTGATTCCAAAGCTTGCTGTTTTCCACAAGCCCCAGTGATGCTCCGGTCTCTCTTCCCACAGAACTGGGGTCACAGACACACATGGCGTAGGTTCTGGGGATTTAAACTCTCCAGACCCCCTCAGGCCCTCATGCTTATGTAGGAAGTGCTCTTACTTTCGGAACTATCTCACCAACCCTATTTTTCTCCTGTTTTCTTTCTTTCTTTTAAAAATATTTAATTAATTAATTTATTTGAGAGAGAGAGAGAGAGGCAGACACAGAGAGAATGGGTGCACCAGGGCTTCCAGCTACTGCAAACACTCCAGGTGCATGTGCCACTTTGTGCATCTGGGGAATTGAACTCCAATTGTTAGGCTTTGTAGGCAAGTGCCTTGACCGCTGAGCTATTGCTCCAGCCCCTACTCTTATTTTGAAGTGTGATAACTTGGATGTATTATATTGGCCTGTAAAAACACTGGGACAGGAGAGATGGTTTGGTGAGTCAAGTGCTTGCTATGCAAGCATGAAGACCAGGTCCTCAGCACCCATGAAAATGCTGGCTGGCTATGGTAAGCCCTGGAGACAGAGTGGGAAGATGGAGCCAGACAGTCTCTAGTTGGGGGTCTGTGTTGGGGTGCCCTTGGATGATATGGACATGAGGGCAGGCACTGTTTTCTTTCCTGGAGTAGCAGATGTGGCCTTGGAAGGGAGGAAGGGCCAGATCTTCCAGATGTTGTTGAGAGGAGAAACCACAGCGGCTGTCATTCTTGCTGGTAGGATGTGGGCTGCACAAAGAAAGGCCCTAGCCGGCTGAGCTGTGTGGTGGCCTGGGCTTTGTCCCACTGGCAAGGTGACTGGCTTGCGCTAGTTGGAGGGGCACCTGGAGCTAAGCCCTGGAGATCCATCGGCTCCTCTCACCACTTCCTTTTTTCCCTTTCTCTGCCAGGGAGCTCAATGGCAACAACATCACTCGGATCCATAAGAACGACTTTGCTGGGCTCAAGCAGCTTCGGGTGCTGTGAGTATGGGCTGCTGTTCCCCTTGTGGCCACGGACCCTCATGCCTAGCCTTGGGGTCCTTACCAGAGCACTGGGTGGCATTGGAGGGTCATAGACTGGCCTAGGTCCTCCATTGTAGAGTGTGGGGACCCCTGAGGGAGTATAGTGGGGGTGATGCTGAGTCCTGATCCACAGCAGCTATGGCTCCCACATGACTGAAAACCTGGGCATGGTGAAGGGCTTGGACGGCCTTGGCTTTGCTGTCAGCAGGGAACAAGGAAAGTACTAGGTGGCAGGAGAAGCTGTAGGTCTCTGCTAAGTCATTTCCGGCTGCTGGGGCCTAACCACAGGCAGACTAATGTTCTGAGCGAGGTCGGGAGCAAGGAGCTATAGGGAGAATGAAGCTTCTGCTCCCTGGGACCTGACATGGCCTGGCCCTCTTCTCATAGGGTCACCAGCCCCTAACAATCAGGGCCTACCCAAATGATCTCACCTCCCTTCCTAACAGTCCTGCCTTTAAAGTGTCACATTGGGTCTTCGGTTCAGCATATGAAATAGGGGAGGTGACAGGAGACAGGTGAAGGCAGGGTGATTGTTCAGGGGTCTGCGAGTGGCAAAACCAGGAGATGACAGGCATAGCCTGTTGAGTTTGGCTGCTGGCTAGTAGTGGACAGGTTGGGCAGGGGTGAGGACCTCAGCTCGGGTCTTCACACCCCTCCTCCCCTGCCATCCCTCCTGTTCTTCTGAGCTAAGGGATCCCGGCAGCCCAGGTACTCAGGCATTCTGACCTAGGAATAACTCTGCCCCTCCCCCAACTCATTCATCCAGGTCCCTGTTGGCTCCCATGA
The DNA here is from genome assembly GCA_004024765.1 of Zapus hudsonius. Classification (NCBI taxonomy): domain Eukaryota; kingdom Metazoa; phylum Chordata; class Mammalia; order Rodentia; family Dipodidae; genus Zapus; species Zapus hudsonius. Next base: position 27,449 of record PVHP010014799.1, read on the forward strand.
AAAGATCCAGGGCCTCAGTTCTTTCACAGTGGCAGGCTCTGCCATTCTTAAGGGTTTTAGAGGAATGGTGGACATTGTGGTCAATCCTCTCTAAGGTCAGGGGTCACAAGTCATTGACCAGAGACGCTGCTGCTCCTGGACTTTCTAACCTCAACCGAAGCCTTCTCTTCCAATTCTGGGAAGCCCTTCTCTCTCCTGACATTCCCTTCTTCTCCCTCCAGACCTCCAGCAGAGAGAAGTGTGCTGCCCCAGACTTGCCTTCAACCCTGTCTGAGGCACACACAGGGCTATGCAGCCATTTGCTTGGGACTGGAGAGGGGGAAAACACAGGAGAAAAAAGTAATTCTATGTCTCCCAAATTATCATGCTGGCAAGCCATCTCTTGGTGAAAAATGCTGCCCACCAGCTGGGTGCTCTGGCTTCAGAGTGCGTTGGTGGAAAGGAGACACAGAGTCCTATGGACCCAGGTGGTTGGTTGGCCCAGGCAACCCGCTCTTTTCTTTGGCAGATGGGCCCTGGCGGAATGGATGTGCAGGGAGAGGGGGTGTCGCCTGCCAACTGCAGCGTGCTTGCTGTTTGTGTGGGCTCTTCCTACTTGGCATGGTTTTTCTTCCCCATCCTGGCCATGCTGTGCCCCTTGGATACCTCAGCAGCCCAGCACCTTCCTTAGGCACAGCTTTGCAACATTGGTGCTGCGTCCTTCTGCAATTCAGGGGCTTCAAGGGGCCAGCAAGGCTTGGGAGTGCAAAGTTGTGAGAAATGTGTCCACTTAGGCTGGGACTCTTGCCTGTGTGTGGCCTGGGCACAGTTTCCATCCCCCTCTTGTGTCAGTGTTGCCCTGACTCCTCCGGCACCCCAGCTGTTTCAGGAGTCCTCCTCCAGCACCTGTACCTGTCCTGTCTGTTTGCTTCCCAGGCAGCTGATGGAGAACCTTATTGTAGCAGTGGAACGCGGAGCTTTCGATGACATGAAGGAGCTGGAGCGGCTGTGAGTACCAGCGGGTACAGTCTCAGGATGATTGGAGGTGGCCAAGAGGGTGTTGGCATCCTAGCTGTTGACTGGAGCTGCCAGGGGTCTTTGGGGGAGGGGCCCCAGCCTACCACAGTCTGATTGTGCATGGTGTAATGGAGCCAAGAAAACCTGGAAAGTGCGCCCCCATTTCTAACTTCTATGCAGCCATCTTGTTTGTCCCTGAAAATATGTGGGTCAAGAATTCACACAAGGGGCTGGGGTGATGGTTCTTGCCTGCAAAGCCTGCCTGCCCAGGGTTCAGTTTCTCAGTGCCCATGGAAAGCCAGATGCACATGCATCTGGAGTTTGTAGTGGACAAAAGTCCTGCTATGTCCATTCTCTCTCTCTCTCTCTGCTTGCAAATATAAAATAAATCTTTTTTGATAAAAGACTTCACACAAGCAAACTTTCTTCTAATCATCCTTGATTTGTGTGTTCATAAAAGATGTCATTGGTTGCTGAATAGACTGTCTAGGAAGCCCCAGATGCCACCTGGGGACCTCTGTCTTAGGGGCTCAGGACCATAGCACAGCAATGGGGTGGTGGCGGCGTGGATGAGTTTGCATGCCTTGCTCCTGTGTGGGATTTTTCAAGTGTGAACATGGGTCCCTTTGGACTTTATGCATTTCAGGTTGATGAGGATCTCAAAGAAAAGAACCTGGTGGGGGGAGGTGGGGGAGGGGCACGTAGGTAGTCACCCTCTGGTCCTTCTGCAAAGTGGTTTTGCTGCAGGTGTCAGGGGCCCAAAGTTTATGCTCTTTTGACTAGAGAGTTCCTTTTTTTTATTAACCAGAAAAGTGCCTAGAATTTCATATATCTGAATATCTATTGCATAATATTTAAATATCAAATAATTAATAACCATCACATTCTGAAGGCCATAGTGATATGCTTACAATGTGTTATTAAATAGAAAAGGCAGGGAGTGGTGTTTGTGTAACTAAAATTGATAAAATGGAATATAGGCATTAAGGCCATGGTGATATGCTTACAATATTATATTAAATAGAAAAAGCAGGGAGTGATATGTTGGAAAATAAAATTGATAAAGTAGAATATAGGAAGAAGAAAACAATTGAGACATTTAGCTGTGAATTATATTGAATGGTGGTGTAACAGGTAACTTCAATTGGATTCTGAATTTTCTTCCAATGACTTTCTGTGGTCATTGTAGCTAGCATTCAGTGTCTTCCTCTGCCAGGTGCAAGGTAAGCTCTTTGCCTGCAGTATTTCATTAATCCTAAAAGAACACTGCTCTGCAAGTGACATTCCACTGAGATGAGAAACAGAGGTGCCCAGAGGCTAAGCCACTTGCCCACAAACATGTGCAAGAGGGGATTAGAACCTGGATCGGTTTGCCTTCAAAGCCAGGACTAGTAATGAGGAGGAAGTAATCCTTCACCTCTCGCTGTTCTGTCAAAGAAGAGAAGGCATTAAACAAAGGCTAAGGATTGTCCTCATGCAGCCTGGAGGAAAATCACTTTCTTCTGTGATTTTTACCCAGGCCTGAAACTGAACGATAAGCAGCCCACTGCCAGACCAGATGTTTATTCCCGTGCTTGCTTTTTCTAAAAGGCTTAGATTAGAACAAAATACATATTAATGACTTGGCTCCTAGGGGCTCGCTTGGATCTAACCCATTTTAGCTTTACTTTTGGTGCTGCCAGGCCCTGGAGGGAGAGGAAAGGTGGGCATGGGCACAGGCATCTAAGACATGACCAGCATGACCCCTGGTGAGGGGCCCTGGGATCTAGACATGACCAGGCCTGGCCCATGGTGCTGTCTGTTGACCCTAGGCTTGGCAGGTCTTTCTCTTTTGAGTCCTGACTGGTCAGTGCAGTTTGTTCCCTCTGTCCTTTTCTAGTCCCTCTCATTCTGGGAGGGTCTCCAGCAACTTTCCAGCAGGCAGGTACTCAGGTGTGTGCTGTGCGCATCCTCATGAGGGGTCAGTGTAGTGGCCACCTTCTCTGAGGTTCCCCATGAAAGCTGATGGAAGAGAGCATCAGCAAACCACACAGACCATGAATAATACGGCCTTTGCAATGAAAACATAGAAGTGTGCATTTATTGGCTCCTTTAGCCTTTTCCCCAGACTTTTTTTTTTCTTTTTAGTGTGAGACACTGATTGAGGCTATTTATTGCTTTCTTTACCCAAACCACACACTAAAGTTTCATCTATGATTTTTTTTATTTTTATTTTTAAAAATATTTTACTTACTTTATTTGCAAAGGGAGAGAGAGAGAGAGAGAGAGAGAGAGAGAGAGAGAGAGAGAGAGAGAGAGAGAGAGAGAGAGAGAACAAACAAACTCCAGACACATGTACCACTCTGTGCATCTGGCTCTACATGGGCCCTGGGGAATTGAACCTGGGATGTCAGGCTTTGGTAATAAGTACCACCCTTAACCGCTAAGCCATCTCACCAGCCAATGATTTAAAAAACCAAACCAAACCAAACCATATTTTTATTTTTTGCAAGTAGAGAGAGATTAGAAGAGAGACAGACAGAGAGAATGAGTGTGGCAGGACCTCCAGACACTGCAAATGAACTCCAGATGCATGTGTCACTTTGTGCATCTTGCTTTCATGGTTATTGGGGAGTCAAACCTAGGTCTTAGGCTTTGCAAACAAGCGCCTTAACTGCTGAGCCATCTCTCCAGCCTCAATTTTTTTTTTTTTTGTTTTGGTTTCTTGAAGGTGAAGTGTGATTTTTTTTTTCCAGGGCTTTAGGAGCAATTTAGGCAGAGAATTAAATCTTTTTATCTAATCCAATAGCCCTTCAATTAGTAGCATTTCTTTCTTTTTTTTGTTTTCTTTTTTTTTCAAAGCGTTCAATGTAGTTTTCATACAGAGGGCTCTTCCCCACATATTTCATTTATACGTGAATGAGACGGATTTAATTATGTAACTATAGTGAGAAGTGCCTGGGTCATAAACAAGTTGGAGGACAGTCCCAGCTGGTTCTGGCAGCAGTTAGGAAATGAGGGTGTGAGGCCCTGGTGGTCAGAAGGATCAGTGTGCCAGGGCAGACACTGGCCTGCTGCTGGGAGGGGACGGGGGATGGCTTGGTCCCACCTCCATCGGGCAGAATGGACGTGAGCCAGGATGAGGAGCTTCGGAATCTCACATTTGCTGCTCAGTAAGTCCTTGGGCGAGTCACCTTCCTCTTCACATCTCAATTTCCTCAACCATCAAAGGGACTCCAATCAATCTTGGGCATCTGTTAAAATGGCCACAGTACACATTTCCCTGGGAGGCTGGTGCAAGGGGAGGAGGGTATATACAAGAGAAGAAAGCCCACCTTTCACCTTGCTTATCTCCCATGGGTGATGCCTAGAAAGCATTTGTCCTGGTGCCTGGAGCTCAGAAAGGCTAATGGTGGGGAGCTCCCAGCTGTGGTTTTGATTTGAGTTGCCCATCTGTCCTTTACCATGGCGGCTCTTTCCTTTGGTGTCTTTTGATTTTCTACTTTAACTAGTCATTAAATTCCTTTTCCCCCTAAATGATTTTTTAAGAACTGAAGCCAGAAAAATGAGACAGTCTTAGGGGAAAACCAAACCAAACCAAACCCAGCAATTACCAGACAGTGTAAATACAGGATTAATTTATTGGACTGGGGTTAAGGAGTTTGGAGCGATCTGGTGTCTGCTGCTGTTGCTTTAAGGATTACTGGTAGTCTCTTTTTCTTCCAACACAATGATGTGTTTCCCTAGGAGCCTGCCCTTTAAAGTCAGTTTCGTCCAGCTGGTCTCCTAAAGTTATAGATCTAATTGTTTGCCCTGTGCTGAAACATGGTGGTCCCCAATGTGGTGGTAAAATGACTGATCTCACATATTAGGAGGAGGCCGACTCTCTAGGAGGTAACCACAGATGAGCTCCTCAGGCTCTGAGTTCCCTTTCTTCCCTTTGTTCCAGAAGAAGGTTATTGATGAGCTGGTTTATTACAATCTGTGAAATAACTTCTGAGGCGAAGTCTGTGCTGTCGCCTTGCTGGCCAGTGAGTCTCTGATCTTCTGACATGTGCATCACTCAGAGCGGTTCTTGTGGAAGTGCAGGCTGACCCCACAGGTGGTGCTGGAGATGGTGTGGTCCTTGCCACTCCCTGAGGTGCCCAGTTGGCTGTCCATGGACCGAGGTGCTACTTGACATGGGTGTCAGGCCCTGAGGCAGGCCAAGCTGCTGTGCAGTAGAGGCCAAATAATAGTAGTTAACTTTATTGTCATTCGTATAGGCTTTCAAACTTTACAGTGTCTTTTCTACATCTCAGGCTTCAGGGTCAGGTAATTAGTTGCTAATGTTTGGAAGGACGAGTCTTTTCCAGACAGTTCCTGATCCTTAATATGCTGTGACTTCTCATGAGGCACATTCCAGGCTCAGACTTCTCACTCCTGCCTGTGTTTACAGTGCTGAAAAGTCCCGCCTTCCTTTAGATTAACAATGATGGAAAAGCTATTTGACCATTAAAAGTCAAAAAGTGGTTCAGTGTTTGTTTTGCATGAATGAGGCCTGGATTTAGTCCTCAACACTGGAGAAATAATGCTGCTGGCTGAGTATCTTTTCTCTTTAATTTGAGGATTTTTTAAAAAAATCATGTATTTTCTTTTCTCCCCCTCTTTTATTTGAGACTGGGTTGTCCTAGAACTCATTGTGTAGCCCAGGCTAGCCTGGAAATTGCAGTGATCCTCCTACCTCAGCTCCCAAGGCATGTACCACCACACCCAACAGAAAGCAGCAAATATATATATATATACATATATATATATATATATATGTATATATATATATATTTGTTCTGTTTTTTTGAGGTAGAGTCTGGCTATAGCCCAGTGACCTGGCATTCACTATGTAGTCTCAGGGTGGCCTCAGACTCTCAGTGATCCTCCTACTTTTCCATCCCCCCACCAGTGCTAGGATGAAAGGCATGTACCACTACACCTGATTAAAGCAAATATATATAATATATATTATATAACATACATATAATATTATATATAATATAATATATAGCAAATATATATATAAATATATTTATACAAAGCAAATGTACATACACATATATATTTTTTGGTTGGAACACTTCATGAATTTGCATGTCATCCTTGCACAGCGGCCATGCTAATCTCTGTATTGTTCCAATTTTAGCATATGTGCTGCCGAAGCAAGCACTAAAGCAAGTATTTTTTTAAAAAATATTTATTTTCAAGCAGAAAGAGAGAGAATGGGTGTGCCAGACCCTCTAGCCACTGAAAATGAACTCCAGATGCATGTACCACTTTGTGCATCTGGCTTTACATGGGTACAGGGGAAATGAACCCTGGTCATTAGGTTTTGTAAGCAAGTGACTTAACCACTTAGCCATCTCTCCAGTCTAGCAAATATGTTTTTTTAAAATATTTTATTTATTCATTTTCAAGTAGAGAGAGAGAGAGAGAGAGAGAGAGAGAGAGAGAGAGAGAACACCAGGGCCACTACCTTGTGGGTCTGGCTTATGTGGGTCCTAGGGGATTGAACCTGGGGCCTTAGGCACTGGAGGCAAGTGCCTTAACCGCTGAGCCATCTCTCCAGCCCGCAAATATGTTTTTAAAATATTTATTTATTTATTTATTTGCAGACACAGAAAGACAAAGAGGGAGAAGGAACTCCAGAGGCACACACCACTTTGTGCATCTGGTTTTATGTGGGTTCTGGGGAATTGAACTCAGGCTGTCAGGCATTGCAAGCAAGTACCTTAACCATTGAGCAATTTCTCCAGCCCACAAATAATTAAAAAATATATTTTTATTTATTTATTTGCAAGGAAAAGAGAGATAGAAGAGAGTCAAAGAGAATGGGCTTGCCAGGGTGCCACTGCAAACAGACTCCAGATGCAGCATCACTTTGTGCATCTGGCCTTATGTAGGTACTGGGGAGTCAAACTTGGTGTCATGGTTTGATCCAGGTGTCCCCCACAAACAATTGAATGTGTTCTGATAGATCGATCCTCAGCTGATGGCAGTTTGGGTTTTACAACCTCGATGAAGCTGTGTTGTTGGGGGCGGGCTTATAGGGTTATAAGCCAGCTTCTCCTTGCCAGGATTTGGCACACCTTCCTGCTGCTGTTTGCAGTGCTGTGGCAGAGGTGATGTCCAGCCCTCTGCTCATGCCATCGTTTTCCCTGCCAGAATGGAGTCTCCCCTTGAGTCCGTAAGCCAAATAAACCCATTCCTCCACAAGCCGCCTTTGCTTGGGTTCTTTCTGTGCAGCAACTAGAAAGCTGACTGCAACACTTGGGTTCTTAGGCTTTGTAGGCAAGTGCCTTAACTGCTGAGCTATCTCTCCAGCCCCAAAGAAAATATTTTCATCAATGATTTTTAAAAAATCAGTGAAGTTATTTCCTTTTGCAAAAAAAGACCCAAAGCAAGCAATAAAAAAACACGATCTATGCCTAGGCAAACTGGGATGAGCGCAGTTAAGAGCAGGGCTATCTGGCCATCCCTTCCCTAGTAGAGCCTAGCCTATATTTCATCATTAGGGATCCAACTCCCAGCTGAATTGTCTTGGAATCAGGGTCTTGTGGATGACGAGGGTCATTGTGAGGGTGAGCAGAACAAGAGCTGTGTTAGTGGCCAGCTAGGTGAGTGACATATCTCCTCCCTAGGTCCTAGATGGCCGGGTGGCTGCTTCCAGATGAACTGTGTGGCTCAGAGAAGGTGTTTTCCCTGTGGTTTCACTCTGATCTCCTGAACTTGAATCCAGGGTGTTGTGACTAAATCCGGTGTTCTTCAGATCCCCAGAGCACCTCGGTGACTCCTACCTATCCTGTGCTCTCTTTTAGACGGCTGAACCGCAACCAACTGCAGGTGCTGCCAGAACTACTGTTCCAGAACAACCAGGCTCTGTCCAGACTGTGAGTGACACGTGTGGTTTTTTCCCCACTTTGTGGGAGGGGCAGGAGGTGGTTGGTGGGGTCTGGATGTCCCATGACCTTGGCCTCACGCATCTCACCTGCAGGGAAGGCCAGGCCTTTCTGTAGGCAGTGTCTGTGTGGGGTGTTTCACCAGACTAATGCTTGGAAGTCTCCCAGTTTCTCCAGCTCTGTGTGCTTGTGCTGACCTGAATGGACAAAGTGTTGGGGCGGGGGGCATGTCTGCCAGCTGTGCTGGGCCATTCTTCCATGTTTCTCATGTCTTTGGGCACCTGCCTTGTGTTGACTATTCATTCAATTAAAACATTTTTTGAACCTATTTCTATTTTCAGCTCCATCTACCTTTTAGAATAATTTGAGCATGTTACCCATGGACTGTTTTACTTCTTGTTATTGCCCTTCTTCCAAGTTTAAAGGACAGTTTCTAATTCTGTACTCCCTGGTTTTCCAATATGTTTGTGATTCTTCTCGATCTATTTTACTTTGTGGGATCTTGGACTGGACAGAGCCTTTAGATTTTCTAAGGAGTCACTGCAGATGGGCCTGTGGCCTTGGGCTGCCTCTAGAGATCAGGAGTTCATCACCCCATCCCAGGCAAGCAACTCTATTATTGGACAGTTCTTCATATCAGAGAATTCTTTATTTTGAGCCCCAAATCTGCTTCTTAATAATTTGTGTTTTTATTAACTTTGCTTTCTGTAATTAATTAGAACAACTATATACTCTTATTACTTTTCTGGAGGGCTGATGGGCTTCAAAATTTTGAGTCCAGAGGTTTTGAGTCCCATTAATTATTTTCATTAAAAACCTTGAGAGGGGCTGGGGAGATGGCTCAGTGGATAAAGCACTCCCCTCTTAAGCTGGAGTCCTCGAGTTCGGTCTCCATATCCCTGATCAAACCCTAACCCTAGCACAGTGACAATGACAGCGAGATGGTTGACTGAGGAGCTCATGGAGAATGCAGCAAAGATTAGCAGAGCCACAATCCCGAGCAAGAAACCCTTTGGATGGGAGAGGGCAGACCTGAAAGTTGTCCTCTGATCTCCACAACTATGCTGTGTCATGCATGCACGCGCGTGTGCGCGCGCACACACACACACACACAAAATTTTTTTTTAATCCCAAGGACACACCTTGAGAATATTGGTTGGGAACCTTCTATGTGCCCAGGGCCTGTAGTGGGTTGGGGTGGGCTTGACTTGACGCCTAATGGAATGGGAGGCAGTCTGAGAAGGACACCCAGAGACCGATGCTGCTGAGTTTTTAAAGTGTGACTCTGTGGGGAGCCACGTTTTCCTCTTACATGCTGTAGGCAGCCAGCAGGCTAAGCGATGATTGCACCCGAACCCACAGGTGGCCTGCCATGAATGTCTGTTGTCTCCTTGAATATGTGGTGTGAGCGACTAGCCCTTCAGGGGAACTTTCATCACATGATGCATGTGACAGGAGGCAGGCAGTGTGGCCCGGCTTTACCGCTGTGGAGATCAGCTTGCAGAGGTGAAGTGTTTTCCTTGGAGTCTCGAAGCCCCTTTGACTCCTAGCCTGTGATCCTTGGGTTTCATATTTCAGCAGTTACTCTGGAGCAAAGATCTGTCCTTTAGTAAGTATCAAATAACCAGATTTCATTATGAAGGCTGGTACGTACATGGAGCTTTGGTACTGCCCTGGGCTGGAGCTCAGAGAAGCGGTGGCCTCCAGGCCCTTTGGAGGTATTTTCAAGCTTGAAAGCTGGGACTTCTGACACTCACTGCCTTTCCTTCCAGGCCTCAGCGCCCTTAATCTTGGTAGGAGGACATTTCTTATGCAGGGCCAAAGCTGGACCTGTGTGACCAGAAACTTCTCTTCTTGATCTTCTTTCTCTCTTTTCATTTTGGGGCTAGGGAGATGGAACCTCAGGCCTCCCACATGCTAAGCACACACTCCACCAAGAGCTCCAGCCCCAGCCTCTCCACATTTCCAAAGCTCCTGCATATAAGCCAGTAGGACTCAGGGAGGATGTCCGTGCAGCACGCCCCTGCCTGCCTCAGCCCAGGACTTGCTGTCTTGATAGAGGCTGGTACATCTTGGTACCCCTTGCGGGGAGCATCTTGAAAGGGTGCCTTCTGTGGGAAGCGGCCAAGTACACTTTCTTTTTTATTTTATTTTATCTATTCATTTTTAAGCAGAGAGATACAGAGAGAGAGAGAGAGAGAGAGAGAGAGAGAGAGAGAGAGAGAGAGAGAGAGAGAGAGGGGCACCAGGGCTACCACCTTGTGGGTCTGGCTTATGTGGGTACTGGGGAATTGAACCCAGGGCCTTAGGCACTGGAGGCAAGTGCCTTAACCACTAAGCCATCTCTCCAGCCGGCCAAGTACACTTTCATTGATCTACTCCTTTGGGCTTACTGAGTTTTGAGCTGCGGAGGTAGTTATATGGAAGGATAACAGAGCAAGTGTTTAAGGATTTATTTGTTGATAAACTTCCCACCTCCATCATGTTTTGTTGACTGGAGTATCTGCATTACAGGCTTCTTTGTCAAGTTCTTGATTATTCTGGCCAAGAAGCTCTGAGACATGCTTGCTTCCAACGAAAGAAACCCTGGAAGAGGGTGATGGTAGAGGTGGTGTGGTAAGGGCACAGCCAGCAGGCTCCTGGGCTTCCCAGGGCAGGAAGAGAGGTATAAGCTGGTCCTCACAGTGACCAAGATGTGAGGACATTTCAAGTCTTTTCTGAATCCTCGCCTTACTGGCCTGCTCCGCCATGCAAAGCAGCATTGGACTTGTTGACATTAACAGCTCTGTTCACCACCGTTTGGATTACCCTATAGTGTTCACTTCCTTCCTACTTCCTGTGACCACAGTGGCGGTCGGTCATATCCTCACAGAGTCTTGGGTCCTGAATCTAGATTTCTGGGAGAAAAAAATTGATCGGCCCAGGTTAGGTCAGATGATTGCTGAGGCTCATGGGGAGATGGTGCCTGGTGTTTCTGGTTCCTCACCTGTCCACACTCATTTTGCTGTGGAGGGATCTGTTACTGAGTCTTTTCATCTGGAACACATTAAGCACTTTCATACAGTAGCTCTGCTAATCAGCATGACAGTGGGTTTGAGAGAGAGAGAGCAAATGTGCCACGGTTCATCT
>PVHP010014800.1:0-38567 GCA_004024765.1 Zapus hudsonius
GACTCTAGAGGCACAGGAGTTGGAGATGCTATGACTTACATACCAGAAGTATGTGATGGCAGACTTTATTTTAGTATTCGGATCTCTTAGAAACTGTTTTCTTATAGATAATGGGATGGTTAAATTTGTTGTCAACTTGACCTGTTAGCAATCCACAGTAATCGTGAGTGTTGTGTAGCAGATTTCCTCCAAATTGAAGAGAGAAAGAAGGCTCAGGGGACTGAGGAAGTCCTGTTAGCTAGAAACAAACATCCCTTCCTGAGAGGGCAGTGCAGGAAGGAAATTCCAGAGACTCTCAGGAAATCAACAAGTCTGGGAAATGGTTGCAAGACCCTGCCCTAAGACTATATAAAGAGGAAGGAACTCTTCCCCCACCCCCTGGTTTGGTGGTGGTGGTGGTCTTGTGGTGTGTGTGTGTGTGTGTGTGTGTGTGTGTGTGTGTGTGTGTGTGTGTTGGTGGTGATGTTTTTTTTCTTACTTTCTCTCTGTTTGGACCTATGAAAGGAGGCTAGCCTCTTTTGTCATTATGAAACTTCTCCTGGATCTGTAGCTTCAATAAACCCCTTCCTCCCATAACTGTGTCTGGGTGTCTGGTTTTGAGGTTCATCCCCTTGGTGTGTGGTTGCCTGTGACAGACAAAGACCTCTTATTTAAATAACCTGTTCTTAAAACTTAAGTGTCCTCTTTCTACAAAATGTAGCTCCTTATTGGAATTTTTAAACTGTTTTTATAAAATGTTTTATTAGCATATATTAATTGTACAGAAGAAATGGGTTTCTTGTGACATTTTCATGTATATATTTTTATCACATTTACTCCCTTCTCGCTCTCCCTCATTTCCTCGCTGTCCCCCTTCCCTTTCCCAAATAGTCACCTTCTAACTTAATCTTTGAATTTTTTCTTTCATTTCATATATGAGACAAATGTAATACCTGTTTTTCTGAATCTAGGTTTTATTATTTCCTTTAACAATGTAGATGGCTTCCAATTCTGTCCATTTTCTTACAAATTACCTACTTTTCTTTCTTACGACAAAACAAAAGTCCATTGTGTTTATATAATACATCTTTACTTTCTGTAGACGAGCTGCTAGGCTGATTCCATAATTTAGCTATTGTGAACAACACCAAAATAAGCACAGGTGTGTAGACATCTCTCTTGTATGTTGACCCATATTTCTTCAGGTATACCCAAATGTGGTAGAACTGGACAGAATAAAATTTTGACAAAACTTGATGTATGTACTTCCCATGGCTGGATTTAGAATCCCATCAACAATGCATAGGGGAAGTTTGTCTTTTTTCCTGTATCCTTACCAGTATTTAGTGAGTGTGTGTGTGTGTGTGTGTGTGTGTGTGTGTGTGTGTGTACATGCTTTCTTGATTACAGCCATTCCAACTGAGGTAATTAGAATAGCAATGTATTTGATATTCTAATTCTGCTTTGTTTATTTTCTTTTTCTTTCCTCAATGGCAGTGTTTGACTCTAGGGCCTTGGCAGGAACTCTTCCAACTACAACCCCAAACTCACTCATCTATTAAAATGGAACAATGTGTTTCCATCTCTGAGGCAGAACTATTTACTCTTTTGCACATGCCAATATTTTGCTGGAAGATGTCTGAACTTCAGAATGGACACCCACTTTCCATACCCACTTTCTAGTCTTAGGTCAGCCATGAGCCTAGCGCACAACTTCACTCTCTGGAAACACTGTCCTTCTCTTAAGACATGACGATTAGATGAGGTGAGTCATTACAGCAAGTCTACTCACAAGCCTTTATGAGTTCATCAGAATCTTGACTGTTACACTCATTAAAACCAAGCAAAAGTCAGATCTGGAAACTCTAAATCACCTGTAATATCCCTCTCAGCTCATCAGTAAGAAAGCACAATTCTGAGTTTTTTTGTTTTGTTTTGTTTTTTCCTTTGTAACTCTGTTCCCTGACTCTTCAGTCCTTCTCACTGTGGGAGGGAGTCTTGGATTGATCTGAGAGATTACCAAGGTATCAATCAAGATTTACTATGCACAAGTAAATAAGCACTTTAGACAAACCTTTTCCGAAAGACGTAGGTAAGTCCCTACCAGTATAATTACGAAGCAGATATGCTGTGGCATGTGATGGAAGCATGGGAAGACAGCGCTAAAGAATAAAGAAGGCTGAAAATTACACGCAACTGTTAGTAGAGTAGCAAATGCAATCACCCTTTTTCTGAAGCATCGGGTCAGAGAGAGCCGGAAGGGCAAAGCAGGATCTGCCACAGGCTGGAAATGTCAGTGGACTCGTTCAACTTCTTTTAACAGACGGATTTGGCCCGGTCTGACACTGCCTAAATGCCCCACTCCCTGCATGGACAGCTGGCATTGCTCAGAAGGGGTAACGAGAAAACAGCTCTACAGAAATGCCAAGCCTTTATATAGGCTCTCTGAGAGACACTTGGAAATAAGGGAAACAGCACTAGACTTAGATGTAACTTCCTGCTCAGTCACTAATTGGCTCTATCACTTTAGATCCAGAGCTCTCTGTCTGAGCCTCAGCATCGCTCCTTACGTGGAAACTAAAGGTTGGATACCTGCAACCATTCCTTCTATCAAATCCCACAATTCCCCAAGTCAACAAGCTGAGCCAACTGAGGTTGCAAAAAAAAAAAAAAAACAAAAATAATCCTAGAAACCTTTATCCCCCAGAATGGAAAGTGTAAAGTGGAGAGTGAAGGAAGGAGTAATATATAAACCTGGTTGGCACAGAAGTAGTTCTAACAGGAAATAGCACTAACAACATCTTCTCAGCCCTTGGCAACACGGTGGACAGCAAGAGCAACCCAGTGTATCTGAATCTCAAGTGAACCCCAAAGCAACAAAGAAGAGGCGCCGGGCTCCAGCAAGTGCACATCTGCAGAAGTGGGACACAATGGAGACTCGCCCTACAACGGTGCTATCACTTCACAGTCAGCATCACTGGAAAGGAAACCACAGCACTGCAAGGCCAGCACTCAACAGAGAAGGTCAAATACAAGTACAAACTAGCTGGCTTCTTGTTTGCCAGGATTTCTATCAGTGATGGGGGAAAAATCCAGATGTGGTCAACAGTAAACAGGAGAAGCCACAACACGTGCCAAGAGATCACTGAAAGTCCCAGCTAGGAGAAATTTAGGAAAGTAAATGTTTTTCTGATAACTGGAGTACTGTATGCAAAAGGAAAAAAAAAAAAAAAACCTAGGCTTACCCAGTATAATAGAATGGTGATAGAAGCTGTTAGAAGAGGGATTGTTTTCTGCATCTAAAGAGCTTTTATAGTAGGAGAGTTTCACTAAGCAAGTTAATAGATTATCCAGAGTCAGCACCCATATTATTGAAAATGAGCACAGGAAAAAAGAACCCAACTTCCACCCTAGCAATGGTTCTGATTGACTAGGTTGACCAAGAAAACTTTCTATCTCAGGACTTCAGTTTCCCCAGTTTCCCCAGCTCAAAAGTAATCAGCAATTGACAATAGGATGTCTGAAACCCTCTCCCATGACAATACTTTACATTTTATTGTGCTATGGTTCCTCGGTGAAGCACCCTCAGAATTCTTAGGTTCCTTCCAAGTCTGACTCAAACAACAGACTATTTTATGAGCTCAGTAAATCTACTTCTGAAAGGGGACATATGGATTTCTGAACCTCCGATGCTGGGTGCCTAATTCATAACGATTTTGCCCCTCTAAGAGGATGAAAAAATCATGATGGGAAAAACTGACAATAGTTAACTAACAATCTCTAAAAAGGTCTAGCAGTTTCTTTAGTGGTTTTCTTGAATCTTCTTTAAACCTACCAATAAGTGGGCAGGTCTGCAAGTTAATTGCTGTTCACTTGCCAGGGTTCCCCTGGCAGCTTGTCCAAACTTGTACTAAAACGCATAAGCAGTGAGTTTTAGTTATCTGTTTACAAGCCTGCTGGTACCCATTAGACAGGCCATGGGTTTTTACTAGCATTTTAGGTATGTCTTAATTACTTTTAATTTTTTTAATACTTTTGTTTGTATTTTTCCTTTAGTGTAAATTCGCATTGAAATTATCTCCCCCCTCAAAAAAAAAGAATAGAAAAACTTCATCAAACTAAGAATTTGAAAAAGCAAAAATACTTTGTTTTCTCCAATGACTATGAGTGTAGTACTGATTAATCTGAGGCCATATTATGCATGGCAATACGGCATGTTTCTCTGTGAAGCTGGATTTATTATGCCACATCACCCACTAAGAACAATCAGACGTGGAATCAAATGTCATATTTAGGACTTCCACGCACAAAACTATTGCCTGTAGACTGCTTTTTGTACACTATGTCAAAACCACTGTAGGCAAATTACCTGAGTTTTGCTTCGAGTTAGGGCAATATAATTTGAGTTAACATCACCAATTTTAGATATTATTATGATAAATTTCTCGTTTAATCGGGTCTCTATTTGTGTGTTTAAGTTGCTATTTCCAAAATAAATATATCCATATGTAAAGCATATTGCTACATTATTTTTAAATGCCAAAGTAATAGAAAAACAAAGTGAGGAAGAAGGAGATAGAATTTTCCAACCTTTTTTTTTTCTTCAAAAACTGTGAGAGAAATTTAGGAGAAAGAGACAATCTGGGACAGGGAGAAGACTCGGTGAAGCAAGAGCTTCCTGTAGAAGCATGAGGACACGAGTTCAGATCCTCAGCACGGATAGAAGTGCTGGAACCGCACAGTGGCCAGCCTGTACCCCTAAGGCTCCAAAAGAGAAGATGGGCTCCCCAGTGTGATCTGGATGGTTAGACTAGCTGAATCCTCAACCTCTGGTGCAAGAAGTGAGAGACCTTGACTCACGAAATTCTATGAAGAGTAATCAAGGAAGACACCCAACATCCACCTCTGGCTCCAAATGCACACCCACATACATGCAAACACATACACTCACATACAAAGAAAGTGAACCAACTTCATGTTCTGAAGTAACAATTTTGTTTACCACCAATTCAAAAGCCTAGAAAAATTACTTTTCAGTATTTGAAATGGTTTAAAAATCAGACATTAGAACGTGTCATAAATTCAAATTATGTAAGAAAGGTTAGTTTTGTAATTACACATTTAATAGCAAAACATTTGGAACCATTTTTACTGGTGACCTTTTGCTTAAATCATGCTAGAAACTATTCCACTTTTATTGCAAGATTTTGAAACAGAGACAAAAATCTGGTGAAACATTGACCAATTACAGCTGAGTCAAAGGAACTTGATGATTTTAAGATCTCTTTCAGAATCGCATGAGTGGCAGTGATTCCCTTTTAAGTCTCTCCCTGTGACAGTACTAATATTGTCTGTTGCACCTTCTGTATTTTTATCAATGATTGACAACTATGCTGAAAAATGAGGTGTATGAGGAATGTATTCAGTTGGCTAATATTCCAGGGAAGTCTCTCTCTCTCTCTCTCTCTCTCTCTCTCTCTCTCTCTCTCTCTCTCTCTCTCTCTCTCTCTCTCTCACACACACACACACACTCAGCATGTTTAAATTTCACATCTATGAGGCAGAAACTTACTAAGATAGCTCTTCTATTATGAAGCTCAAGTTAAAACGTAAGCACTTGCCAAAGTTCACTTGCCAAAGAACCATTCTAAAGTGGTCTGTCTCTTCCATGGTCAAACAGTGATAACTGCTACAGACTTCCATGTAGCTAACATCTGTATTCCCTTAAGGATCAACCCCTTCTTGCACCTTTTCAGTATGCAATCCCAAAAACCTAAGGTATGGCAACCCTTCAGCTATTTAATGCAATTTATTTCCTACTTAGTTTATATCCTCCTGTATTTCAAGTTTAATCATCCCAGTTCTCTACTTCTTCACCTTCCCACTAGCCTTATAGCCATAGAACAGTAACAGAATTCTAAATTTTAACCAGTAGCTTTCAAAGTTTTCTTTCACAAAAAAAAAAACAGGGCTGTATGCATGCAAAATCTTAAATAATAACCCAATTATAGAATAGAGAAGTTGATAGAACAACCACTTGGACATTTAAATCTTTATACATTAGCAGACTGCACTTGAACTTGTGTGGAAAAATAAAAGGCAATTCCCTGGAACCCTTGTATGCCGTGAGCCAGGCTAAAAACCCACTGACCTGAAATAATCACAAATGAGTGAATGGTCAACAAGGATGTTATCTTCCCTGGCTTTATTTTCCCAGTGCCTAGTACAGGGTTGGTGTCATCACCATTTCTCAGTAGGTGATTACTATATAACAGAGAAACTAGCCCTAAAGATGTGGGTGTATACAGAGCTAAGCCCTGAGTTATGAATCATTGTAGTGTATGTGTCAATCACTATTCTCCAAGGTTTCTTATAACTTAGGTGACCGTGCATTCAACATAATCCTGCTACTCTGGTGTATTAGGAAACAGAGCTCTATTCAAAAGTGAATCAGTTTAGATAATACCTTCATCTACTTATGGCACTGTGATAAAGAAATTTTGTTCTCTTACTACAAATGAATCCTGAATATAGTCAACTATTCTCCCAAGGGTACCAAGTGACTAAAGACCTCTAATACTGTGGATATGGGACTACAGTCACTAGGATGACAGAGCTATTAGCAAAAGGAGCAGAGGCCTTAAGGACTTCCAAGGCACTGGGTACATGTGCCCCATAGTAAGAAGCAAAGAACGAACAAGAAGATTCTGCCAGTGTCAAAGCAAGAGAAATGTGACACAGTCTATTCACCTGCTCACCCAGCCTCCTCTGTTCTAAAAAGACCAAATACTCCAGTTATATCTTTATCACCTGCCCTGTCCTCCCATCCCCCAGCCCCATCAGTATCACCAGAGGCTATAATATCTACTTGCTTATATGTAGAATAACAAGTCTTCCTGATTCTTAATTTGGAACAGGGAAAGGGCATCTAAAATGTGCTCATCAACTAGGGAGTATGTGCAAAGGTAGAAGGGATTGCTAACAATCCTATCATATTTCTAAATAAGTGTTATGGAAGAAGTTAGAAAAATTCAATACAGGCCAAGAGTTCGTACCTCTATTTCACATATTTTTAAACCAACTATTTTAGTTGGTTTCCATTACAAATTCTCTGTGTGTGCATTGAAGTCTGGTAGAAGGAGAAGTATAGGGTGGGACCACAGGATGTAAAGTTGATGAACTTTGCCTGAGACAGGACTGCCCCACAGGCATGGTGAGCACTGTGATCATATGTCCTGAGACAGGACTGCCCCACAGACATGGTGAGCACTGTGGTCATATGTCCTGAGACAGGACTGCCCCACAGACATGGTGAGCACTGTGATCATATGTCCTGCCTCCCTTGTACTTTCCACAATGTTTGAACTGAAAACAACTTAGAACTCTCCCAGTTTAGGGCCTTCCCTTCTGATGACTTTTTATGATAAACAGGAATTCCCCATAGGTATTCCCTAAAGTAAAACTCGCATTCTGCTCTGTTACATAATAAATTAGAGTGACAAGTAGAGACCTATTAGACTATAATTGTCACTCCAGCCTCATTTGAGTATTATACAGCCATACACAAGAAGTCTGAACATGTAGAAGCTGTCATATTTACTGTGCTGGATTGGTGAATTAGCACATTGGAATGTGCTATATCACAGAAGCTACTATAGAGAAAGGGTTGGTTGCAAAAATAAAAATTCTAACAAAATATATGCTCTCTCTTGAGAAGACAGAGGCCATCTCCCTATTGCTCTGGCCATGAGCTTCCCGTTGGAAGCCTGGTGGTGGGGACATAGGGCTTGCCCATAACCACGTTCTCTTTCTCAGTCTTCAGCATGGTGATTGGCAAGCAGGAGCTATGACAGACTGGGAACCTGGACTCCATTTCTCAGGGCCCAATTATCCACTTCTTGAAAAGGGCTTCCTGACCTCTGGCTAAGAAACACAGTGGTGCAGTCCTGCACTCAACTGTTCTGAGAACACCCTATGATCTTCCTCTTCCTTGCTATAGAAAATGGAATAACTGTCCTCTGCAGCTCACTATTAGAAGATGAGCCAAGCACCCACTCCGTAAGATCCTTGTGATGATTTCAATGCCAATAACACCATTATTGGAGTAGGTAGGAGGAGCCCTTGGTCTGTAACATTCACAACTCAGTCTGTGCACTGCAGGAAATTTACTTGTATTCAAGTCCTAACACAACTCTAATTTTCAGTTCCCTGAAAGGTGAGAACGCAAAGGTCGCATCACATACAGACCTGATATAGTTTCAAAGGGAAGCTATGGGTGATCCCAAATGTTATGATTTTTGGTAATCTAGAGCTAGAAGGCCTCGGAGAGAAGACACCAAGACCACCGCTGTAGTGGGAATAAGTGAGAAAGTGTGGGGTGCAAAGAGAGTCTCTGGACATGAAAATGGAAGCCAAGGCCGTGCTGGAGTAGGAAGAGGGGGTGAGGGAGGGGAAACAGGAGGACAGGGAAACAAAGTAATTCATTTTAACAATGCCAAGAAGAAAACTAATTCTTGGTATGCTAATATTTTTTTCATATTTTCATTTATTCATAAGGAGTGAAAGGGGGAGAGAAAAGGAGAGGGAGAGAAGTCAATCCAGGGTCCTAGGGCCTCTTGCCACTGCAAAGGATCTTCAGACACACATACTACTTTGTTCCTCTGACTTTAAGTGGGTACTCAGAAATTGAACCCAGGCAATCAGGCTTCGCATAAAAGTGCCTTAATCGCTAAGCAATCTCTCCAGCCCTTTATATATAATTTTTTCAATTTGAAAAATAAAAGGAATGCCAGATAGCAACTCTATCTGCTTAACCAGAAAGAGAATATTTACACATCCTGGCTTCTCTTAAAGTATTCAGTCTCATACATAGATTGCAGAAAAGAAATATCAGACAAATGACATAATGCTTAGATCTCTCAAGAAAAGTCACTGGTTTATTCATGTCTCAGACAAGAAAATTCCTGAAATTCATCTAATAGAAGCACTTTTATGAACAAGAAGAAAACTGGCAAGAGGGACCAGGGAACAGGTGTAACCACAGCCCTGACACCATTTCTATGGGTGAGCACAGCACAGACACACCTGGACTTCATTTTCTCAGCTATAAATGAGAGCCCATAACCAATGCCTTACTGACCAGGCAGATCTTTATAAAAAAGAGAAATCATGAATTTAAGAGCATTTGTAAACAACAAAATGATGTACAGATAAAGAAAGACTATTCATTAACGAATTTGAAAGAATTGCAATAAATACTCCTAAAGTCTGAACAAAAAAGGAAATGTAAATATATTCATAATCTTACAATTGTACAATGTGTAAAAACATGAGGATCAGAAGTGTAACAAACAATGATGTCCAAAGGAGAAGAGAAACCAGCTCGCTCTGTCATAATCCTCTCAGTTCCTGTGGCACAAACAACAATGGAAACGTGCCAGGGAGGGGCAGTGCAGACCTTTCACTTGTGGTACACCAAGGATGGGGTCACAGCCCTGAGAAAAATCCAGTTCTTCCTCAGTCATAATGACCTCACAGTATGTGTCCTTGAGAATTTCTAGGTGGCTCATGTGACTGTGCCTGTCTAGTTTCTGTCTGTTGGTGAACTTAAATTACTGTAAGACAGGAGTGGAGCAGTACTGACAATTCCTGAAGCAGCTGGCTCACCTGGATGGACAGAAATACTTAAGTGGATGTCGTCCCTAGCTAAAGGTCAGGACCCTAAGGGCAAGGTTAGAACACATCCAGTGAACTACAAGTTCAAAGGCTTGCAAGAGGAGATGGAAGAGGCCCGAGCAGCAGGCTAAGCACTCACTGCTCAGGGCTGACAGGGGCAAAAAGTCCTCCTTCCTCAGCCTACCAGTGATCAGCAGGCTGGGAGACAGGTAAGGGTTGAACTGAAAGCCAAATCCCAGGCACTTGAGCAGAAAGGCTACAAAGTTATAAATCATGAGAAGAAACGGTGAACACTTGTCTGCAATGGGCTGGAGATACTTTAGAGGTGACCAGGGCACTATGTTGGGACAACAGGTGACAGAGAGGTGAATGAGAGATCAACTCTCTGCCTCTATTTCACAGGACAGAATATCTCAGCAGGAAGTGCAACACACACACACACACACACACACACACACACACACACACTTCAATAATTTTTAGTGGAATGCAAATTTGAACAGCCATGAGGTACGCCTTTACCACCCCAACTTTGTCAGAAACAAAGTATAACTCATAAACTTCCCTGTGGGAAACAATGCCCGATGAAATGGACACAACCCTGGGATTCTGATAGCTGTTTACTGAACATATTACACAACATCTATTGATGCCATTAGACTGTAGGAGCAGGGTCAAGTACCTAGGACAGAGCCTTTAGACCACAGGCCTCAAATATTTACTACTTGGCTTTTTACCGAAGGAACCTCAGGACCAGTAGGGTAAGCTAAAAATAGCTATTGTTTCTAGATAATAAAAATAAAACGAATCCCTCTGATTTTTGTAACTTTTCACAATTCTTTGAACCTTTAACTTCTATCAGGGCTTATGTTGACCCCAACCCTAACCATTCCAATTCCAGTGACAAGACTATTCCCTCTTGAGATGCTATAGACTAGACAGTTTTCTTGGCTAGGCACACAAGTAGAGTTAAAGGGCCCTTGGCGGGTGGCTATATTCTAGAGTCCCTAAGGTGGTGAAGAGGTGACTCACTTCCTACTACTGAGTGACTTTTCCCACAAGCTGGATACTTGGCAGGTTCCATGAGGAGTCTGTGTTGTCTCTGCTTGCTTTACTTTTTACTTAAAAATACACTTTACTATTTTAAACACCTTCCTGTCTTTTAATTTCTTAATGGGCAGAAAAGCAAACCCAGCCTCCAGAGGGTACCACTCCTCTTCAGAGTGTTTGGCGGTGCCTCCCTGACTCCTTGCGAGACTCCGCAGGGAGATGCTGTTGCAGTGTCTCCACCATTTTCAGCACCAAGACTTTACCACCTAATAATGTACTTTACAAGCTGGTCTCTGGTCCTCACTACTCTTTTTGTTCCAATTTCTGTTACCTACTTTGTGTATTTATCAAGAAAATTTCAGAGTATTATATTGAAAGTAAAGTGCTCAAGAATTGTGCTGAGATTACAAGCGATGTAGGAGGAAATGACCACCTAACAATCTCTGCATTTCCATTAAAGATGAGGTGTTACCTCTTAATGTATTCAAAGGGCCCTGTGTGGGACTCAAAAAACTGTTCTAGAACCTCTTTCAAAAGACATACACAGGGCTCAGGAGATGGCTCAGCAGATAAGAATGTTAGTTGCTTAAGCCTGGGAGTCTCTAGGGCTGGCAACCCCCCAGACCGCCAAGTTTGACTGCCCAGAACCCATGTAAAAACAAAGCATGGTGTGATCATGCACATCTGCAAGCACAGTTCACAGCAGATTGACAGACGGCAACTCCAGGTTAAAGGAGAGACCCAGTCTCAGGAACATATGCCACAAAGAGAGAGCAAGCCAACATTCAACTGGAGCCTTCGCACCCACAGGCATGGACCAGTGCATCTGCGCACAGACATGCACATACCACATCACTCGTGCCACACTGCACACATGATGATGCACAATGCCCATTAAAATGTTTCCATTTGGCTTTGCAATGAAGGGGATCCTGCAAGTTACAAACTACTCATTTTAAATAAGATATAAAAATCTATCTAGGCATGTAACATGTGAAGGCTCTATTTTCGCTAATAACCAAGAAAATGCTAATGCCAAAAGCCACATATGCAATGTTGGCATGACGGAGAATATACTGACTCGTACCTTCTAGTGAAAGACACAGTAACATCCCATAGAGAAATTAATAAGCATAAAAATGTTAACCTCTATCCAGGCCATTTCACTTCCAGACATCTTATTAGAGATTTCTTAGAGGAGGAAGTAAGCTATATTTAGTCACAAAAATGTTGATCATGGCAAATTTAAAAATAATATAATACTTAACTAAGATATGTATAACCACTCAATAAAATATTAAACGGATATTAAAATTATAATCATTCAAGTAAATGCAGCAATACTGAAAAGGCTTAATGGATAACTTCAAGATATGCAGTCCAATGAGCAATTTATGTTTACAGCTAAATACTACCAAGGCAAACACAAAAGTAAAATCTAACACAGATATAATCAATGCATGACATTTTATTGACCTAAATTTAAAAAAAAATCTTTATTATGGGTAATTACATGTATTGTATGAGCAAATCTTGAGATGTACCCCCATGTCCCTCCTCTCTGTCCCCAACCCATTGGAGACCCTCCTTAGTGTGCATACTGGATCTGACCTTGAGGTAGTGAATTATGAATTGCATAAGAGGTAGCCAGTTTTTTTCCCGTTATGTGTTGTTACTGAGGGGGGCAATGTCTCTGGATATTCTCCCTCACCATGGCTCTTACATTCTTTCCACCCCCTCTTCTGCTTAGTTCCCTGAGTCATGGTGGGTGAGTTTTAAGTCTGCTTTAAGATCTTAAGTGTCTCTGGACTTCAGCTTTGGATTGTGTTGGGTATCGTTTGATCTGTCTCCATTAACCTTTCATGTGTTGTCTGGCTTGCTATGGTGATAGGTTATTTGTTTATCTCCCCACTTTTTCATAGGTTTTGTTTGGGCCCTATATGATAGGCCAGGGGTGATTCATCTCCTGCCAGGATGTCAACCATCATCCCAAAGTTGACCTAAACTTTTAACAAGATATTGCATTGAAATTTATTTATACAATCAGGACTAGAATGCTCTAGTTCTTAGATGTTGGCCACTAATTTGGTTGTTAATGAAAGTGAGGAAATGAAGTAAGACATGTGAAGGTCTTTCCAAGACGCCAAGAATGGGTCATAAGAACTGAGATTACCCAGGTCTCCAGATATGAGATATTGCATTGATTCTTTCTTACACAGCATTTTGTAAAAATATAACTTTGGAATAGAGAGAAAAGCAGAGAGAATGAATATGGGCACACCAGGGCCTCTGCCCATTACAAATGAACTCCAGACACATGTGCCACTTAGTGCATCTGGCTTTACATGGGTACTGGGGAACTGAACTTAGGTCATTGGCTTTGCAAGCAAATGCCATTAATCACTGAGCTACCTGTAGCTCCTACATAGCATTACTGAATGCTCATTTTTCTAACGGCAAACCTTTTCAGGAGTAACTGTAATTTTTATATATTATAAATTAATTGAAAATAGCAATGGCAAAGGCTGCTAAAATTCCATAAAGTGCTTTGATGTGCCAGAGTTCAATTTAAACTTCTCTTCAAATATGAATTCAGCAAAGTAACCAGCATCAATGTGCACATTTTCTACAAAAGCTTGAGTTCTGTTTACTTAAAAGTAAAGGCAAGGTTAAGCATTGGATGATTACTTTTCAACCTATGGTCTCATTTTTTTTGCAATATATAATGCCCTTAGGGAGAACTTTTATGTGCAATGCAAAAGCTAATGACTAATATTTCCTTAAATTTGCTCATCCCAACTTAACAAACTCCACAGAAAAGGTCTGCCTACCTGTACACACAATGGATGTCTAATAGTGTATAGTGCTCTATAATAACTATGGATAATGGTGAGAGTCCACATTGAGTTTGGCATTCTGTGAATTTTAAACAGTTGTGATTAAGTCCCAGTGGAAGTAATATTTAGAAAGAAACGATGAAAATAAATCACCATATAAAAGAAAGTGAGTAACAAATGGGTAATAAGGCAGAAAGGCTGTGTGTGCTTGTCTGTGTATGTGGGAATGTGAAGATACTTATAATTTAACCATTATCCATAGAAGTCACACTTTACTGGAGTCTGAACTACATCATCAGCAATGGCAAGATAGTTTCCTATTGCATAATATGCAAAAAAATCTTTCTTTCCAATTTCAAGTAATTTCTCAATGTGAAAATTCAATCATTTGGCATGCCTTTGTTGGGGGCAGGGGGAGGCGAATGGGGAGAGTTGTTTGCATTTTGATAACCAGAATAAATTCTTTATTAACTTAATAGTCTTTCAATTGCCAAAAAATAATATATGGGAAATGGGAAGTAAAATTTTAAATAAAGAAGAATTACTTTAGTAAACAGAATTTGGGGTTAAATATATAATGAGAAGAGTATACTGGCAACTTCATGACTACTAAGGTTGGTTTTTCCTTCTTGTGTACTCTGAGTAAGAGACTTTGTGACTATGTGGCTAGAAATCTCAGCCTAGCTGCCTGAGCACTCACATATGAACACACCTACCTTCTCCCTGAGCTAGACAGCTTCTGAAGCACAGTCGCTTCAGTTTCTTATAGCTTGTGAAATTTACCAAGAAAGCACAGCAGACTCTTCTATGCCATGATCTGAGCCCCAGTCCTTGGAGTCTAGGCCCTGTAGGTGCTGATCACCCTTCCCTTCCCAGCCTTGCACAGGAAGGTGTGACTGAGTCCCATCTTCATCCCGTACCACATATTAGGATTATGCAATTATCTTGAAGGGTCCCCATTAACTCAAAGAAGATTAGAGTATCTGCCTTAAAATAATGTCCAAAATTCCCAAATAATTCAGGACAAGATACAAAGACAGTTCAGGGCAAAAACTACAACTAATACATGACGGAAGGGTGTGGAGTACAGAGGAAGAATGCCAGTCTTCACTTGGGGTGGATGGATAGGAAAAAATCAGAGAGAGAAAGAAAGAGAGAGAGAGAGAGAGAGAGAGAGAGAGAATCAGATGGATGTGGACAACCCAAGGAAAGACAGTATCTTGACAAAAAAGTTATTATTCCAAGATCTTTCTTGGCTTGTAGGGGGAACACAGAAGATTCAACAACCAGATGTGTTATGAGGGGCAGATCTTGACCTCTTTCTTCCAAAACCTATGACAATCAGGACCTTAATAATGACCTGGGAAATGAGGGCAGTCCATTCGCTCAGTGACACTATCTAAAAACCATATAGATGAGTATGTATATGTTACGTGCGTGCACACACACACACACACACACACACACACACACACACACACACACGTACATACTACCATAACCTGGAAGACAAATTGGATTGAAAATTTAAAAAAAATGGAACTACATCACACAGAAAGTTTAAAAAAAATTTAGATCCGAAAGAAAGAAGCCACAAACCCAATAGATCAAATGAGGAAGGGTATGAATTTAGACTTTGTGAAATACAGAAACTTAATAAAAGGCATGTGCTAAAAGAATCTTCTCAAAGGTCAGGGAAATGAGAATTAAAACAATGGAGAAACATTTTGAACATAAACATATTAGCAAAAAATTATAATAAACAATTTATGTATTCAATGAGGAGAAATGTACAAAACACACATATTCTGCTAAGTGATTGTGTAGCTAGTGAGGGCATAAAGGACTAACACCTCTTTGAAAAGCAATTCTTATAATTACTGTAAAGGCACATATATGTAACTGCCAGTTAACCAAAACATCACATACCTCAGAATCTGGTATAAGTACAAATCTGGTAGAAGTAATAAAAACAATCTAGGGAAAATGTAGGGTAAATCAGAATACGTAGCAACATTCCAGTTATATCACTCAGGAGGGCCCTCAGTGGAATGAGGACAGGGCAGGGGGGAATGGTGGTGCTTATAGATGAATTGTACATACAAAGTTTCCACTTATTAAAAAATAAATGAATAAAAATAGATTTTAAAACAAAACTATGTGAAAGGGTAAAATATTTTATTAAAACATTACCAAAATATATCCTTACTTAGGTAAAGGCTTACTAAAAATAAAGAAGTTCTACTCTCTCTGCTCTGGAGGAACTATAAAGAAATCCATATATACATTATCATTAAATAAAATATGTCCATATTTTGACATATCATGGGTTATATGTGCCTACATTTCATTATAATAAAATGAACTTAATAAATTTTCCATAATATATAGCACAATATATGTCCTGTGTCTAGTATTATCTTTGGTCGTGTCTAGGGAAAAGGTTTTACCTCAATAGGGTAAAATAAAATGTGCAATTCAAATTAGAATTAAAAAGAACTGGATTAAAAAATAATGGAGTCATTATATTTGCAGCATACTGGATGGAAGTGGAGACTATTGTGCTAAGTGAAATAAGCCAGACTCAGAAAGTCAAATAAGATATGGTTTCTATTATATGAGGCATTTAGAATTAAACATACGTCATATGTGCCTGCTCACACATATGCAAGCTTAAAACCGAGAGAAGGTTATCAGAAGAGAGGAAGAGATCTGATGGAAAAAAGGCAAAAGAGAAAGAGACAGTAAGGAAATAATGTGACATGAAAGCTGAGATGTAGACTATTTAGAGGTGAAAAAGACAGGACCGGCACAGGAAAGCAGTGCAAGGAGACAAACAAGAAGACAATATTATGACTACTTGAATGAAAATGCCACAATGAAGCCTTTGTATACTAACTTAAAAAAATAATTTAGGGCTGGAGAGATTGCTCAGTGGTTAAGGCACTCACCTACACAACCTAATGACCTAAGTTTGATTCCCTAGTGCCCATGTAAAGCCAGATGCAGAAAGTGGCTCATGCATCTGGAGTTCATTTGTAGTGGCTGGAGGCCCTGGCACACCCATTCTCTCTCTGTCTCTGTCTCTGTCTCTCTCTGATAGCAAATAAAAATAAAATATTTTTTAAAAATTTAATTAAAAAATAATGCTCATAAAATTTTATGCATGAGAAGAGGAGGGAAGGGAAGGGAAAGAAAGGAAGGAAAGGGAGAAATAAAAAAAAAAAAAGACAGTTGGAGCTAAACTCTAGCCAGCCTCCACAGAATTCATGAAATGGACTCAATCTCAAAACCAGTGCCATTTAGAGTACATTCTCCAGCCTAGTTCTCTAGGAGTCCTTGTCCCCACAGGGTTTCACATATTTGTAACTACTTTTACCTCATCATGGCTGGGGCAGAAAGAGAGACCCTCAGAAGGTAAGGGAGGGCACAATGACCAGAGGATAAGAAACAAGAGAAGGAGCAAAGAAAACCCAAAAATGAGCTCTCTCAGAAGTCAATGGCCCATTGTCCTTTGGAGAAAATACACTTTGAAAAATGGGAAGGGAGGGTCAGAGGAAAAGGCAGTAAGAAAGGGGAAGGAGGAGAGAGAAGAGGGAAGGTTTCGTGGTTTGAATTTGAAATGCCCCTCATAGCACCAAGTGATTAAGCCTCCTAAGGTCCCAGCTGGTGAAGCCTCGCTGGAGGAGGTGTATCTCCATGAGATGAACCTTGAGGCTTATTAAAGACCTAGCTTTCTCTAGTTGATTTCTACCTGCTGTTGACACAGGATGAGACATGAGCCAGCTTCCTGCTCATGCCATGATTTCCCTGCCATGATGAAGTTTTTCCCCAAAACTATAAGCCAAAATAAACTGTCTCCTCCTGTACACTTCTTCTGGCCAGTTGTTTGTCCCAGCAATAAGAAGGTAACTAATACTGAAAGTAAAAGGGAGAGGAGAAGGGGGGGAGGAGGGAAGGAAAGAGAAAAACTAACACATACAGTACTGTTTGGAGCTAAAACGAAGAAAAAGCATGTTTCAATCTTAAGGAGCTTAGAGTTCAACAAAAAAATAGAAAAAAACAAAAAACAGCCCCTAAAGAGCTCCCACGTCTATAACTCCTAGTCCCAGAGTGAACCAACTCTATGAGATGGACAGGGCAGACATATTGTTAATCCCATTGCACAAACCTGGAATTGGATGCTGAAAGAAAATTAGTCAATCCATCAATCACACAAATAGCACAGAACAAAGCCTAGACTCAAAGCACTGATGCACTAATTGCCAGTCCAGTAGCATCTCAGCTGTGTTGTGCTCTGTCCCTTCCAGCCACAGTAGTGAAAGTGACAGGAACGGGACATGTGACTGGAACAATTGAAATCTGCCATTAGCCAAATGAACTTGAGATAGGGGATAAACTATGTTGAAAAAGTTCCTTGAACCATCACAACACTGGTATGTTTTTACTATATAATGACTGACCTTTCTTCTAAAGTCCAGACTTAAAGGAAATGCAAAGGCTCTCATCCTATCTCTTACCACTTTACATTAACTTGGGGGTGGGGGAGGGTGAAATTTCCAGAAGAACCATCTAAAAAAAATCACCCTGCCTATGCATGTTTACAGTCCTTTGCTTCCTATCAGCATTGACCTCAGGTATGAACTCTCCACTGAGAACCTTCCAGAGCAGAGTTTTTGGCCAGAGAGTACAAGAATTTTCCCATTTCTCCTGACCATGAAATATCTAATGACAGCAAGACAGTTAATTACCAACAATACCGTCCTAGCTCTGAATGAAGTGGGGAGCTCAATAACGCTTGTTGAAGGGCAAAATGGAGGGGAAAGAGAAGAAGTGGTAAAAAGAGGAGACATGACTGAGGGAGAAAAGAGTCATTAGCAGAAACAAAGGTCAAAAAGAAGCATTTTAAACGCAGCCTAGAAATTATGAGCTAAACCCCCAGGACCTGATACTGCATTTACTTGTATCTTCCATCGCAAGACCATGTGGGAAGATTTTATTTTTTTTACTGAGCTCTACTGCCAACTTATTGAGAATTGGGTGTGAACAACAACAAAGCCCACAACTGAGTCTGAAAGGAGGGCTTGAGTGGTCAAAACAGCAGCCATGTTAAAGCACACAAGAAAGCCCTAGCATCAGGGTGCAGAACGTGAGTCCAGGTTCCATAACCTACTGGCTCTGTGACCTTGGGCAAGTAAGTTAACTGCAATATGACTCAGTGTCCTAATTCATAAGGATGAGCTATAAAGATTCACTGGATAACACGGGAAAGCTGCTTAAACATGTCCTGAACATGGCATAATATACATACTGAAGAAATGTTTCATCATTTATGTACTGATAGTAGTGAACATGCATAAATCTCGTGGGGAGGGATACATTTAAACATAAATGCATAGAACTGTGCAGACCATTTCAGAAGACACGAAATTAATAACATTTAAATTAATAACCCTTGAACCACATAGTATCAAAACCCTTTCTTCCTACAAAAGCATACAATAAGAATTACACAGAAACAAGCAATGAGGAATTTCTCTTGGCCTCATGAGATTCAAACCTAAGCCATTTACCCTTAGGATGATTTGGCAGGGATCTATCAAATGAATAAGGAACATGCTAGAGGCCTCAACCATAGGACACCAAAATAAGAAAAACTGTCTTTAAAACAGCAGGTTATGGGGTCCTGCAGAAGCCAACAGATGGGCTGGGAAAGAACCCGATTCTGAAAAGATGCTAAATTGTGCCAAATTCCCAAGGAATGTTTATAGCCATAACCTAGCAAGGTTTCTCTCCTCCCTCCAAGCTTTGAAAGAAATATTCATGAGAAGAACACCCTTGGAGTTAGGCAGTCCCAATTTCATTCCTGACCTTCTACTACCATACTGGACAGATCAAATTTTCTTCAGATAATACTCTTGTAATCACATCATTCACCTTACAAAGAAAATTATATTTCTGAAAGAGTTCAACTTTCTTCATAATTCCTAAGATCTTCCCCTAAATTTTATTTCCAATGGCATCTGCTATAGTATTGCCCGCAGGCTCACATCTGTAAGCCTAAGTTCTGCCTCAACCTTGCATACACAGCCCATAGTTTCTTATGATGGTCATTCTCACAAATCGTTATAATGCATCCATTTAGGGTAAAGCTCAGCTCTGGTTTAGATATGGTTTCAGTGTGCTTCACAGCTTCATGTGCTGAAATGTTTTCCCCATTAGAAGTTATTAAAAGTATAGAAACTTAATACAAAGATGATGTTTAGATGTAGGGACTTGAAGAAAGGGTTAGAATTAAGTTAGGTGATTAGGGTGGGACCCTCATGATTAAATCCTGCTGCTTAAGAAGCTGGAGAGATACTGCACAGACAGAAAAATAGACATTACTCAAGTGTATTCCCTATCTCTTTCCATGCAAGGCCACGAGCTGCCTTGAGACTCTTCCAGCAAGAAATTTATTCCCTAACCTTCCCAAACTGTAGTCTAAATAAGAGGTTTTCCTTTATAAAGTTGGCTTGCATCAGGCACTTCATGACAGCAACAAAAAGCTGACCAACACATCTCCCTTCTTTCTCCACCATCAAAAGCCTTCTCACAATGCTACACTATGATGAAATCACCCACAAAGAATACTGTATGATTCCATCTCACATGGTGTCCAGGATGGAAAACATCACAAATTAAAGTAGATCAGCAGTTGTTCAGAACAAGGTGAAAAGAAATTTAGGGGAAATAAAGAATGGGGGTCTAGAGTTCACTTTAAGGTGGCATTGGTAATGATTACACAATTCTAGAAATATTATAGAACTTACTGATTTGTGAACTTTAACTGAATTAAGGAAGAAAACTTACACAAGCTCCTCCAACACTGTATAAATTGGGTTTCCCCATTCAACTGGAGTGAAAATAGTATAACCAAGCCTCCCTCCCCCCAAAAAACATGGTGCTTATACTTCTCATTAACATATAATATTCTGGACAGAAGTATAAATTATCTGTGGTTTTTTTCTGTTTCTACCTCCCCAAATAACTTCCGTGTGCTTTTAGAGAAATACAAAAATACCACACATCTACATTGCCAGGCTTCCCATAGTTGAGTTCTTTTGTGCCAGCTAGGAAAAAAGTGCTCCTCCTCTTGGCCTGGCAAGTGAAAAGCGGGTGTTTAGTCCTCCGTCCTCAAGCAAGACACATGCAAAGCTGTAGGCAGCAGCCCTGACTCTGCCCATCACATTCCTCCATAATCCATCCTCCATAATGAAGTTCTTAGCCATCCATGGGCAATGAAAATGATAGGCCTGAAATCATTTCTTACAAGACATTCTCAGATTCAAAAAGGAGTTCAAAACACACACATATACAAAATTTTGTTACCAGCTATTTATTTTCATGCTATATAGCAATTCAAGAAGTTTGCATACGTATTAAACACAGTAAATTCTTTTAACACAGCTAGGATGATAGGAAAAAGACATATTCGTGCATCCTGACAGTGATCACCAAGGTCATGGTATCACTGGCACTCACAAACACTGAGAAGATGATGGTAGGAAAAAAATATGCTTCAGTTTCATCACCAAGTTAAGTTTTAGAAAGTTCTTGCTCCTCTCAACTTGAAAAATTGTTGAGTTATGCACTGAACACTTTCTATCTGGGAGCACCTGTCTACCCTCAGCAGGCTTACTCCACCTTCCGTGGAAAATGTTCTTCCCACAAATGAGGTCAGGAAAAAAGTATCTGATAGTCATGCATTATGTGGTGCATTTCCTTTATGGAAACTATAATTGCAAAATCATTTGTAAAATTTTGAATGACTACTATAATTACAACATCATTTTAAAAATTTTGAACATGATGGTTTTGTCCCATAGTCCAAAGCCTGGTTGATATCCCCATGTCCAATGAAACGCCTGTCATCTAATCATGAGTAGTTGTTGACTAAATTATCTCCTCCTTCAAATATTAGGTCTCAAAAGTAGGCATTAGGTCTAGTCCATTTTGGTATTCTCTGTGGCACCCAGTTAAGTGTCTAGCACATAGTTGATAGCAAATAATTTGTCTGTAGATGATGGAATAAATTGCAAAGAAAATCATTTAATGCGATTAGAAAATCTTTGTTACAGTGTGTCAATGGTAAAGCAAGGGCTTTGAGTACCACCAAAAGACTTCAGAATTCACTAGACAGCACACACACACACACACACACACACACACACACACACACACACACACGAGTCAAAGCCCCAACTTATCTGCTGCTAAGATCTATGCCAGTTTCCTGGGGCTCCAAAAGTAAATGCTCTCCCAGTTTTAATGGGAACAAACCTCCCAGATGCAACTGGTCAGTTTTGTTGTTGTATCCAATCAGAGCCCAAGAAAACAAGTCCTTAGGAAACCACAATAAAATAAGGGCAAAGTTAAACAAAGCTGAATCAGCCAGGAGGCACTCATAGAGTTCTACACCCATGAGAAAAGTCAGGGTCCACATGCCATGTAGAAAACAAACAGGCCAGAACTTGAAACATGTTTCCCCTGAGGAGAGACTCACTGAGAGTCATGCCAAAAGCAGCCTCCTCAAATGCCCCTGCCAGCCCTGCATGGGCAATGTGAATATCCCTTCTGCCAAACCAGGTGTGGCAGATGCCAACTGAGGGGCTTGAAGAATCAAAAGGACAAGCAGCAAACAAAATGTTCACAAACAGCAGGACACTCTGCCAACCTTGAGGAAACAGAGAGTACGGGGTCAATTACAGGAACACTACCGTCAAGATGCTGGGAAACTAAATGTGAAGTTCAAAGATAACACCTAGTCGCTAACCACGATGCTGATGAGATGTGCACTCTGACGATGCCACACCTGACTCCATGGCCAGTTAGCCATAGCTATCTCGCTGCCATCTTTTTTGGCTCAATTCCCAAGTTTGAATTCTGCTACCACTAGTTATTGGCTGTGCAGCCTAAGGCAATTCACATCAGCTCTCTGTGCTTCTG
Source organism: Zapus hudsonius (assembly GCA_004024765.1). NCBI lineage: Eukaryota > Metazoa > Chordata > Mammalia > Rodentia > Dipodidae > Zapus > Zapus hudsonius. The sequence goes on from PVHP010014800.1 coordinate 22,530, forward strand.
AGGGTCTTATGTATGAGATGAAGATTATGAAAGTCACTCTGTTCAATGTGACTTCTAATTAATAATGGGGGTCTGTGTAAGTGCTAGAACTCTGCCTGAGAGAATCACAAATGCCTCTTACACGCAACATGACCCTGACTGATTCTTTTACATGCTTAGAAAAGAGAAGTGCTTTGCCTGAGAACACAGAGTAAATCACAGGACCCATGAGAGCAGACAGGCTTCTGGTACCCAATGCTTCGGAGTCACTCACTGACAGAATCACTAGCTGGCTCAGAAATGTCTGTTTGATAGTATAGATAATAAGAAGGGATTTCACACTGTGCCAAACCTACCCATATTCACTGGTCCCTCTAATTCTCACAACCACCCCAGGAGGTCCACAAGACAGGAGCCTTGGAGAAACTGGGTCAAAAGTGGCTCAAGAGAATTTTCTTGACTTTCCCAGAGAAATGCAGCCCAGAATTCCTTCATTCATTACTGAGATTGTTCCCCCTCCCCTCACATGATGCTCCATCGGACTGGATTTGTATCACATACATTCTTATTACTGTGAAAAACTACCTGACCAAAGGCAACTTTTGGAAAGAAAAAGGCTTAATCAGCATACAGCTGGAGAGGAAATTCTATCATGTCAGGGAAGACAAAGAGGAAGTAGTCAGCTTCACATCATAGCACAGAAAGCAGAGAGAACAGGAAATGGGTTGAGATGTAGAACAAATTCCACCCCGAGTGACACACATTCTCCAAAAAGGCTCCACCTCCTAAATGTTACACAGTGTTCCCAGTGTTTTTGGTTGCCCACCAAACACACTACAAGCTTTGGTTGGAGAACAGTAGAAATTCAGGATCAATGTTCTTAACAGCTGGATAGTAAGACAGCAAGAGGCAGAGAGCAAACAAAGGAATGTGAGGTAATGTCACCCTACCTAGTACATCTCAGGATTTGTCCACAACCACGTTATGTTCACGTGCATGTAATATGCTCTCACACGATATGCTTCTGTGACTTTTGGGGTGACATCATTGTCTTTAAAGATGGAAGGTAGAGTCATCTCACCAAGATGGCAAAACAGATGTTTCTGTGGTTGCCCCTTCACAAGGACATTAATGTGAACAAATTTACAAATACACAGCACTAAAGAGTCCAGCCGAAAGATCATAGCACCCAGAAGGAGCATTGATATAAGATGTATTGATGAACAATGGTGGGAAGAAAATTTCAGTTTTCTGTGTCACCCTTCCCCAAGCTCACAAAACACAGTATCAAGAGAGGTGACACAGAGGACGCAGGTGACAGAGGTGTAAGTAAACATTCACTTTTTGGCAGAACTCAGCACCAAACCTGCCCCTAAAGCAAAGTGTCAATCTCAAAGAAAGATCTGTGCCCTCGTGTTCATTTTAGAATTATTCAAATAGTCAAGATACAAAACCAGCATAACTGCCCACTCGTAGATGATGAATTAAAATTTTTGGTATATATGCAATTAAATATTGTTCAGTCTGAAGAGAGAAGGAAGGAAGGAAGGAAAGAAGGAAGGAAGCAGTTAAAGTAAGAAAGAGGAAAGGGAAGAAAGAGGAAAATGAAGAGAAAAGGGAAAGAAATGGAATGGAGGAAAGAGGTAAGGGAAGGTAAGATAGGGGGAAGGGAAGGATGGAAGGAAAGGGGAAAGGAGGGAAGAGAAGGAAAGGGAATAAAAATGAGGAAATGGAAGAGAAGGGAAGGAAAGCAAACCTGACACAGCGGTAGCATTCCTGTAATCCTAGCAATTGAGAGACTGTGACTGAATGAATATAGCAAATTCAAGGTCAATATGGGCTACATAGTGAGTTCCAGGCCACCCTGGGCTAAAGTAGGACTGTTTCAAAAACAAAACAAATCAAAAAAGGGAAAAAAGAACTCTGTGACAATTTGTCATTTCTGACAACATGGTTTATTCCAGAGAACATTATATTCAGTGAAATAAATCAGGGACAGAAGACAAATACCACATAATTTTAGTCATATGTGAAAACTAAATATAATGAGCTCAAAGAAATAGGAAACGGGGACTGAGGAGACATCTATAAAAGGGGACAAAGACTCAATGATACAAGATGAGTAGATATACAATGCAGAGGACAGATAGGCGCAGTGGTTAATACTGCCATACATAGTTTAAATTTGCCAAGAGAATGAAAAATATTCTCACTACATACAACAAAGATAGTCTGTGTTAACTAACTTGATTTTCATAATCATTTCACAACGTAAGTGTACATCAAAATATACTGCATACCTTAAATGTGTGTGTGCATATATACATATATATATCAGCTTTATTTACCAATAATACATACTAAGGCCAGAAAATATAATAAAAATGACATTTTCACAGGAAAAAAAAACTTTCCAAGGATGTTTTGTTTTGGGCAATGCACTAATTCAGCAGTGAAGTGTCCCCTATGTCTGTATGCTGCACCACAGAGTCTATCACCTGATTACCTCCACCACCTGTTGTTGCATGTTCTGGGGTATTGGCTAAAACTCCAGTCTTGTGATTTTGAAACCATGGCATGTAATGTTTGGCCAGCATCAAGCACATTACAGTGCCTCATCAGATCACTTACTAAAAGTGACAGTCAATTTATAACCATATTACATGGCAGAAAGCAGGACACCAACAGTGCTGAAATATACTTACCACCCACCGCTGGCTTGCTGGTGGCATTACGCCTTCTCATATGACCTTCTTACAGGAAAGGTGCTTAGACTTCCAGATCTATTGCCCAGCAGATAAAGGATGCCAAGGAATACTCTCACTCACATTTACTTTTAATATCAAAGAACATAGATTTAATGTTGGCTCCTAGGAAAATAAAGATGTAAGGAAAGAAATGTGATGTCAAACAACACAAACACATTAGGTTTACAAGTAGAAAGAAAGAAAGAGAGAGAGAGGAAGGAAGGAAGGAAGGAAGGAAGGAAGGAAGGAAGGAAGGAAGGAAGGGACAGAAGGGAGAGAGGAGGGAAGAAGGAAGGGAGGAAGATGAAAAAAGAACAGAATAGATGATAGACAGTAAAAGATAGATGATTGATAGAAGGTGATAGATAGATGATAGATAGATAGAAGATAGATGATAGATACAGATAGATAGATAGATAGATAGATAGATAGATAGATAGATAGATAGATAGATAAAATGAATAGGGCGTCATACTCAACAGCCCTTTATTAGCCCTGTGTTTAGTTCTCCAAAGCCAATTCTTCATTATCCCTCTACAAGCACCAACATGTCCAGCCTTTTTCTCCACTGTTCTTCCTTCCTCTGATCCAGACAAAGTCAGACCCTTTTAGAATACATACACACAACATGAGGGCTGTTTCAGATTAGATGGAAAATGCCTCCCAAGGGCTCATGCGATTGGTCACCTAGTCCCACTCCCCTCCCCAACTAGTGATGATGTTTTCAGACACAGTGGGACCATTGGAATCTGAGCCACTGCATTGCATGGCTTATTGACCATGATAGGTTCAACTCCCCTGAACCTATGGGCCAAAATAAACCTTTCCACCATTAAGGTCCTTAGATCAGGCATTCTGTCATGGTAACAAGAAAAGTAACTCGCCCCAGGACTATAAAAGCTTCAGTCACATTCTCACTGGTGCTAGAACCTTGGTCCCACCTACAGTAATAAGGCTGGATACTGGCCAAGAGGGCAACAAAAAGCGAACACAGCTCACACCCCTTACAGCCCAAGAAGTCTTTCTCCTTGTGCGCCAGGTGATGGCATGCAGGTGGCACACCAACCATCCCCTCCTTCCAGGAACACTCCATTGTTTTCTCCAGATTTGTCCCAGAGAGCAAACATAATTATTGTTTTTGTGCTCCAATGACACCAAACCCTTAATTATAGCTCTGAGGAGTATGTCCATCTCCAATAAAAGTTACCTGAATTAATTGTTGATAAATCCATTTTCCCAAAAAGAAAAACCCTTAAGGAAATAAATTAGGTCTGGCTTAATTTCAAATATAAAATCTGTCTAAAGAATAATTAAAAGACAGTATATAAATAAGTTTCCTATAGGAAAGAGATGATTAAAGTAATATGGCAAAGATAGTTGATGGAATCCATCTGGAATTGAGCTAGGTAGAATCTAATATGAAAGAAATTCCTTAAAATACAGAGCAATATAATTCAGGCATTAATAAATGGGGATGAAGGTGGAACTTAGTGACAAGACACATTCCCAGAACAACAGGAAAAGAAAGAAAAAGCTGGAGGTGGCAAATATTAAGTGCAAACTGTGAGTCAGGCAGTGCTGAGCACTGAACATTTTCCAGTACTAACCCTTAATCCCCAAAGTAGCCCACAAGCTAGGTACTGTTCTTACTCAAATTAGATAAGGAGACTGTGAGGCAAATAAACCGCAGAGAGCTCACATACTTCATGGAAACAAAGTCGGCTTCAATCTAAGTAAAAAAAAATATTCCAGCCAGTATGTTTGCCCATCCTGTTGCACTACAGCAAAAAGTCATCAATATCCCACCCAAGGGAAGTACAAGACAGATGATGGAACATGGGTACAAATGATCCCAGAGGTCAAGGGCAATGTAAAATAAACATCAGAGTCCAGAACTTGGCTCCTTAAGAACACAGCTAGGGCTGGTGAGATTGCTCAGTGGTTAAGGCACTTGCCTCCAGTGCCTAAGGCCCCGAGTTCAATTCCCCAAGACCCACATAAGCCAGACCCACAAGGTGGTGGCCCTGGTGCTCTCTCTCTCTCAATCTCTATCTATCTATCTATCTATCTATCTATCTATCTATCTATCTATCTATCTATCTGTTTGAATATGAATAAAATATTTTTTTAAAAAAGAACACAGCTACCAACACACCACAGCCTTTGCTAACTCACCTCATGTCCTCAAACTTGAACTTATGAATTCTTTGCTGAGGTAGGAGGCTGACGTGTTAGTTGGGCTATGATTTTGTGAGTGACAGAAATATGGTTGTCCCCTAACTATTGCCATTACAAATACCAATGAGTGCACGGGCATTAAAGACCTTTTAGCAAAGAACCGGGTGGCAAAATCAAACTTGAGCAGTAAAAGAGAGCATCTTGTGGCCAATTTTAATGACACTTAATTCTCAGATGAGAAATTCTGTAGTAAACAGCCTCTTGATTCTATGCAAAACATTTTTAATTTCATGCCCTGCTAATCACACAGCTGTTAAATTTCTCTTCCCATCAGTTATAAAAAATAAATAGATAATAATTGTAATAATAATTTAAGAAACAGTTGGGCCTCAAACAAAATTGAAGCCCTAACGAATTTTCCCATCTGGAATAATGTAGTGGGTACTGACATTGCCTGGACCCAGGTGATGTAAACCTACATTACATTCTTATAAATATCAAAGTATAAGGCTCTGAAAGCCGAAAGCTTCTGGTGTGGCCACCACAGAATGGCATGTCCAGTGCAATCTCAAGAAAATGTGGCCTCTGGGGTTTTTATTCCCTTCGCTGTGCCCTGGTCTCCTCTAAGCCACATTAGGTATGAAACACACCAAAGGACTACACATGACATCATGGATGTCATCACCCAGACCTACAGAAGGAAACTGGTATGGTCCTGCTGCAAGCACACAGTCCTAACCAACACAGGGAACAGAGCAGATGTCTCTGCTGATGCTGCAAATCAAAGCAGGAGCTCAGGGGGAAAAGCTGGAGGGAAATTTAAAAGTGTCCGGGGATAGGAGAATGAGGAAACCCAAAGATGTGTGGTGGCAGTAGTCGGCCATGAAGGACCAGGGAAGAAAACTAGAGAAGCAGCCGAAGGACTGTTCTGTAAGGTAGGCAACAAATGCACAAAGGTAACGGAAGTAAGCGGGGTCAGATGAGCCACAATACCAGCAAAGACAGTGTTAGAACACTGCCTATTGGTTGTCCCATTATTTTAGCAAGGAAACCCTCAGAAGCACCTGGAATGATGCCCATTTCTATGAGATTCCAACCCTCAAGTTCACCTGGTCTTGAAAATGAGTTCAAATACTACCACCACTAGTAGCCCCCCTCAACCCACCTCTAAGTCCCCACCTACGGGAACCCCTTACCTCTTTGTCATCTTGTGCATTTTGCTATAGACAACAGCTTGTTAATGTCATGTCAGTCTCTCCCTTGACTTGTGACCTCAAAAAGGAGAGGAAGTACATTAAGCTATATTTTATTCTTGACATCAAGCCTCAACTTTGTAGAGTAGGTACTTGAGGAAAGGGTGTGCTTTCTGAAGAAAACCTAGGTCACTTCCTCTGTAAGGTATTCTTACTGTAGACAATATATTTTTAAGAAATTATAAATTTACAAGAAGCACCATACAAGTTCCTGGACATGAAAGCCACTAGTGAGATTTTATTACTTACAAGTTTGCACAAAAATTCCAAATGTAAATATGATATTCAAAATTATCATGGTCTAATGAACAAAAAAAAAACACAATAAATGCAACAATGTTCTTCGAACTGGTAAGAAGAATCATTTCCAGGAACATAAAAGAGCTTTCCTGAAATCTCAGCATTCCTCCAGCTCCACCCACCAGGCCACCTGTCAGTGGAAACGGACAGCATTTCCTTCCTGCCTCACCATTACTGATAATAAAAAATCAGTCAACTTTATAAAAACAAAATACCAACAATGATTTACTACAAATGTCATTACATAAAGTGTAATACAAATGCATCTCTGATCTCATCTGACCTTTGCCGTGAGCTACAGTAAAAAAAAAAAAACCTAGAATAATTAAAAAAAGAAACTAGAAAAAAAGGAAACTAGAATAATTATTTCAGAGAAACACAACCTCAAAGCCCCCAAGTTGTAGTTTACCCAAGAACACATAGCTAAGATTGTATAAGGACATTCAGCATTCCAAACTCCAATCCAGACTTTTGTTCATAGAGCTGTCTTCCTTTTCTAAAGTGATAACCAGGCAAAAATAAATGAAAAAAGGAAAGAGGGAGGGAGGGAGGAAAGGAAGGAAGGGAGGGAGGGAGGGAGGGAGGAAGGAAGGAGAGAAGGAGGGAAGGAAGGGAGGGGAAAGAAAGCAGCAGAGTGGGGGAGGAAGGCCAACTAACTGGCCAAACAAGAGGAGAGAAAAAGAAAGGGAGGGAGGAAGCGAAAAAGGAAGGAGGAAGGGAGGGAGGGAGGGAAAGAAGAAAAACCGCAAGGGGGTGGAGGATAGGGAAAAAGGATGAAGGGAAGGAAGTCACTTTGATCTAAGAATGCTAAATTTCCAAGAAAACAGCAGTCTAGGTCCACAGTAATTTTCAATATGACCCCTCAATTGTTTCAGCAACATCTAGAAGCACAAGAGGCCAATTCTTCCACACTATCTCAGGTAAGCTGAACCAAGACAGCCGGGTATAAGATTCCCCCAGTGACTCCAATCAATGCAGGTGGGAAAGCTGTGGATGCAGAATTTCAGTAGGACCTAGGCAAAGAGTCTGAAGGCGACAGGCATATTCCAAGAACAGGGAAAGGTAATTAAAATAAGAATACCTGGAGTCCACAAGACTAAAAAATAAATCAGAAAAAAAGGTCTAGAACTGTAAAGTGAAGAGAAAAATCTCTGTCTTGTCGCACAAGATCCACTGAAGCCATGGCATAGAGAAGGCTGGATTTATCAGAACCTACGCACATGGGCCCTACAGCCGCAGGCCCTGGGTACCAGCTCCAGGACCTCAGTAGTGAGTCTTAAGGGAAGCAGAACATGGGAAGACAGTGCAATTAAGATTGCAGTCATGGTAATCAGAGGCTCTTCAGAAGAGAAGCACATTTCCCTTCAGAAGGAAACATTGGCTCACTAGACAGGAGTTGAAGAAGCACAGGAAATGCCAGGATATAAAACAAAGATCAGGTGTGGTCCCTATAAAAGGAATCCATGATCCTGACTCAGACTTGATGAGGAAAACTGACAAGGTAGCTCCTCATGTCCTTTTATCGGGTGGTCACCAATACATCCACTACCATTCCCATCAGCCAATGGAGGGCAAGAGAACACTGACAGTGAGCCCTCTCCCTGGAGAGTAACCATGACTTGGTATGTCCTCAGGCAGCTAGTGAGGGGACCCTTTGGTTGTCTCCTGTTCCTTTCAGTCAGCCACATTCACCTTCAGATCTTGAGGCACCATTACTTTTTGCTTCTCAGGTCTCCTTGATCAGTGGGCTTGAAACTCTACAAATACCAGTTTCTCTAAAGAAATGTGTTTGATGGGACTGATGCTGCTCTTAGAGTGGATCTGGCCTGCTCTGAGGTGAGCTGTTTATCGGGAGCATGCTCCCTGGAAATTAAACACAAATGCCTCCATCTGGTGGGCCGGAGAAGCCTCCAGAGCATATCTTCCTGGAGATGCTAGCAGGAGTTGTCCAGAGGAAAGAGCAAACAAGGTCAGAGTCGAAGTGAGCACACTGCTGTCCCACAGGACATCCTAATACACTGGGCATGCTGGGATACAGTGTCAGCATTTCAGAAGGCAATAAACACTGCAGCCTTTTCCAGGTTTATGTGGCTACCCATCCTAGAGCGGAATCCTTTGAGATTAATGTTTATGGACAATGTCTCCAACACACACAGCAGGGGCCGGGGATTTGACCAGAGCTGACCTCCAGAAAACACATTAGGTTTGTGCTTTCATCTTTCCATTCAGGACCATGGTGAATTCTTCTCCTGCCACCAGCATCATAGCTACCCTACTCCTAGAGAAGATTTGTTAAACAGAAGGGCTAGTCATGGAATTTGCTAAGGAAAGTATCTCCCTTTATCAACATCTCAATGTCAGGGTCAAGACCAAAGTTCCTGTCTTCCATGAGCACCCCTGCTCTCTATCTCTCTGAACTTCCTCTGTAAGTTTCAACTTTCTTACTTAAATTACATCTATGTGCTGTTGTTACTTCACCAACTGGTTCATCTTTTCCCTTTCTCCAATACTTTCACTTAAAACCCCTTTTCGACCTCACATTCTCTAAGGAGAACAGGAAGGTGCGCTTATCATGTGCACTGGGTGAAGACAACATAAGTTAGTTGCTAGGAGAATAGTTGATGGATCAGGTTTCCTGAGTTCACATCTGGCCTGCTACCTATTATGAAATATGTGACCTTCAGCAACTTATAAAATATCTTTCTCTTAATATATTTGTAAAATGGTAAGCCTAAAATCTCTTTCTTGATCTATAAAGGCATAGCCAACAATGCAAAAGTTCAGTGCCTCCCTCACTCAATAACCACTTAGTGAAATCCCCAGGAAGTGGGCATATCAGGATTTTCTCATGTACTTTATGGACATTTTTGCCCATCCCACTCAGTAAACTAGCTTTCAAAAATCACTCATGCATTCAGTAAATATTTATTGAGCTCACAGATAACCCAGGTGTGATTCCAGGTACTGGAGAACAGTCAGCAACAAGACAAACGTGTCTTTAATTCAAAGTTCTTACAGTCTAGCAAGGAGGCGGGGTAGGCAGAAGGAAGAAATGCCAAAGCAAAACAAGAAAGAACAAACATGTTGTGTGTAGTTTCTTCTTACATGTCATAAAACAAGCCATTAAACATCTACTATATTTGTGGAAAGCTAGACACCAGATGTGTTTCATTCATTTACTACTGTATTGTTTGATTTCAGTACTTGTTTTAAGAGTTGTGCTTCATTTCATCAATTACTTAAGGGGAAAAAATTACTTCAGGGAATGAACAAGAAAACCCTCCTGGATTTTGACAATTGTTCTTTACGTGGATTTTGGAACAACCCCGACATCCAGTAAACTCAGGGGCATCCCAGTGACATTAAAAAAGAAATTCTCCTGACTTGGCACTCAGCTGCTGTATCTGTACTCACAGTTTTATTGACATTTGTTACCACAGGAATATCTCACTACAAGAGTTCAGTATTCATTCACTAAAGTCCAGACTTGATCACTGTCTTCCTTGTCAATTTCAGCTATTGAAAGAGTTAAATGATACTATCCTCACAATTTGATTGCTAAAGCACTTAATAAATGAAGTTTCAAAAATCCGGGGGGGGGGTCATTTGTCATTCCCATTGTTAGGATTGTTTTTTAATCTATGAGGTAGATATCGCCTTCAATTTGATTGTGTTGATACTTACAAACTTTTCATTGTGCTACTGATTCATATCTTTCGGTGCTCTGATGCTCTTACACTCGGGAAACAAAACCCAATGAGGATCACAATGGTAATGGATGGATGTGTGGTGGGGGGAGGACATGAGAAAGGAGAGAAGAGAAATCAGTGAATTAAAATGTCAAGTTGTTTCTGTCCACTCTCCTTCCCAAACTGATTAAAATGCATTGGAGTTCAAGAGTGAAGTTCCTATTCTTGTCTGGAAGATGGAATAGCTGCAAAAGGTTCTATACCTTCCTGCTGGAACTTGTTGTGGACCTGAAAGTCTATGCGGAAAGTGCATAGTTAAATGAGGGCTGGGGATGTAGCTCAGTGGTGGGAATCTTGTCTATCATGATATACAAAGCCCTGGATTTGGTCCTAGTGCCACCAAGAAAAAAAAAAGGTGAAGATTCAAACTGCTAACAAATGAGATCTCAGAATGGTTGTCTCAGACCTCAGCATGGAAAGTGATTACAGTTGAAGACACTTGTGTGGAAACTAGAATGCCCATCACAAGTTGGTACAGTTGCCCACTGCAGAGAATATGTCTACCCAGAAGTCAGGTTGCCTCCAGAGCAAATGGAATGATCATTCCCAAAAATAGAGAGGAGGAAAATGAAAACTTCCATTTAAGCCTAAGGATATGCTTCCCTTTTGAATTGCCAATTTTCATCCAGATTGAAAGTATATTTTGATCAGTCTCCTCCCATTCTGTTTTGTCCCCTTCAGCTGAACCCCTTCTTTCCAACCAATCCCTCTTTCACTTCAACATCTTGTTTTGCCCCCTCATCCATGATGCGTTCATGAGCACAGAAGACACAGGGATTTTGCAGCCGCTCTCACAGCCACTTCTGAGTCCAGAGACAGCATTCCAAAGCACTCCTCCCATTCTTAGGCAATTACATTCTTTCTATCGCCACTTCTGCAATATTCCTCGAGCCATGACAGTTATGATAGAGATGTCTCAGTGCTGAGCACTCAACTGTCACATCTTCTCCATGACAAGTTTTGGGTCTTCCCACACTAGTCACTGCCATCAGCAAAAGGAAGATTTTGTGACCAAAAGTGAGTGGAGTATTTATGAATCAAAAGCACAGCAACCATGCCTGATGGACTGTGATCTCTTTGGTCACTTATACCCTACCTTCAGAGGCTTCACATCTCCAGAAAATTCTTGGGCTTCCTAGAGGATAAGTGTTTTTTCTCTTAAAAAGTAACTGATTCAAGCTAATTTAACTTAATAACTCCTCAGAGGAAACAGACACAGAGATTGGGATCCATGAACACAGAGCTAATAAGTATCACAATTTTCCCAAAAGAAATCATGTTCCCTTTTTCCAAGTATATATTTGTGCTCTAAAATGCAGTCCTTATAGGAAGATGAAGAAGTTTATGTAACCACTGTGCCAAGCAAAATTCAAAACTATATCCAACATCAATGAGAGGCTAAATGAAACCTTTGGAAACCCAGCTCAGAAACCCGCTAAGGCTACATTCTGTGCGGTGAAGTTTCATTTGACTGCTCTGAAGTGAATACAGAAAAATTTCAGTAAGGGAGGGAATTTTTTTTTAGCTACTATACATAAATGTGTCAGGCACAAAGTCAACCCACTCTAAAATGATGTGGAATCCATTCAGTTTTAAGTACAGGAAAACATAGCAGCATTTGTGTGAGGTGTGGGAGACACGGAACCCAAATGTGCTCCTTGGGTTAGTAATTTGAACCAGGAATTCACTTAAAAAAAAAAAGCGTGAGGAGTCTACAAGACAGAGTGTTGAGCAAAAAACATTGTGAGACACATTTGATATAATAGTCATATGATTAACAAACTGTCACATCAAACTTTTCTGTAACGTGGGAACACTTTGACACTTCATATTTTTAAAACTGACATTTTGATTCATTACTGTAAATAGCATTTTAGGTTAAATATTGTGACAAGGAACAGATCATATATATGTACATATATATGCACTCTATATATTATATGTGTAAATTCTTCTAGCTCTGAAACATTTTATAATACATGAAACCTTTTCCCTCATTGACAGTTTGGGCCAGTATGTAAACAGGATATATTATTCCTGAAGTACCCATTGCTTTGAAAAGAAGGTAGAGGGACCATTTTGGTTCCATCAAAAAAAAATCTATGAAGTGCAGTGATTTCTTAACTAAAAAGATGGCTTCTAAAGATATTCTGAATAAGCCTGTAAACTTTCCACAAAGGATTTTATAAAGAGTGTTTCAACATAATACATGTTAGTTCATAAAACCATTGTCACAAATATACATAAAATAGCTCTTGTCATCAGAATACTTCAACTATCCTAGAGAGACACACACACATAAGGAATGCAAAGCAAAAATGACAAGTTTGAAGCCCTTCCCTTTCTTCTTTTCTCCCTTCCATTAATATAGTAAAGAACATGTTCCCACCACTCACAGCAGTTTCTAAGTTCAATGAACTATGGCCATTCATAGGAGCTATGAAATTTACAAAAATTTTCAGGTATCAATGACAGACTTTCTTCTCAAAGCAAGCATAGTGTTTGATTTCCATCTAACACGAAAACTTTCTCACATCTCACTTTAACTCTAAAACTATAGAAAACCACATCTTCCTCAAATATTTGTTTCAGTTCAAGTTTGACTTTGTTAACTCCAAAGTCATCACACAAATTAAGATTTTATAAAGACAATAATCTCATCCTATATCCACACCTGCACATTCATACCCATGCACACACATCCACAAGTATAAAAAACACCAACAGACCAACATGGCTCTTTGTCTTCTGTATTTAATTTCTCTCTGGATATTAACATTCCACTCACCCTCCTTAAGCACCTGGAAAGGCACAGAACGAAACATAGGATCTATATATAACACGATACTACACCTACTACAGAAGAGTTGTGTTTCGACACTGAAATTCAAATTAGGCACTAGAGTTCTTTCTGAGTACATTCTGTTAAAAAAAATAATAAAGGAACACTGCTCCATTGTTGCTGACACCTTAGAAAGGATGCAAATGTTATAAAAAAAAATCCACATTCGATAAAACTTAGGGAACTTATAATGGGTATGATTGAACGACTATTGCAGATATTGAGATAACCCTACAAAACATAGAGTTACCCAAAATTTGAGCTTTACCTGTGACATTCAAAAATTTCTACATCCTTCTATGATCAAACAAAGTGGGTTTTCCCTCATCATTAAATTAGCATTGTAGAGCAAAAGGTCCTTCTCCCATATTGTCTACTCCATAAACTGTTAAAGGCATCTCACAAACTGTTTCAAAAGTGGTTTGGAATTAGAGAAATTAAAGATAGAAATGCAGTATTTCCCCCCTGACTTATTGAAAACAATGTAGCAGCTAAAGTGTTGTCCAAAGCATAATAATTTACTGTTTGAAGTTGGCTCTTATAATTACTTTACCAAACTCTTGGATAGGTCACAACTTCAAAAGACTGGAGACTCTTAAGCAGGAGCCCGATGCACTGTTGAAGGAAAGAGACTTTCTCTATTAGAGCAAGTAAGGGTAAGTGTGATATTCCAACACTGGACACAGGAGAGCTAGATGAACACCAATTACCCAGCACATACTACCTGAGGGAAAATGCAGGTTAAAACTACAGGTTAAAAACATACTGAGGGCTGTAAAAATGGCTCAGTAGTTAAAGGTGCTTGCTTACAAAGCCTGATGGTCTGGGTTCAATTGCCCAGTACCCATGTAAAGCCAGATGCACAAGGGGGCACATACATTTGAAGTGGCAAGAGGCCCTGTCACACCTATACTCCCTAACCTTTGCCTCTAATAAATATTTGAAAATATGTAAAATATAAAAAACATATTGACTATATAAAATTAATTAACTTATATGGAGTCTTAAAATCTAAATCAGTGAGAAGAGTGTTTCCCAAAATCTTAATTTGCCAATTTTCAATAAGAACTATAATAAGAAAGTGAGAGGTCATTTGAATTCAAGTTCAAGTCAACAAATATTTACTGTACATGCTCAAACTATGTGTTTAGGTCTGTGGTTCAAAGACGGGAAGGAAGGCAAGGAAGATAGAAGGGAAATTCATCCAAATGGTAATTTCTATCCCTAAGGATCCTGCACCACTATTGAAGAGGCCGCATCTCATGTGTGAACTTGAAGAAAATAAAGCATTGTACAAACAAGGAGTGGCTCCCATGGACGTGGTTGGTGAGGTCTTATGTGGCATCAGGATACAGCTCAGCACAACAGAGATGATGACATAATATCCTCCCTGCCATTATGAGCAGACACTGGATATGTGGCTCTGACTGGTGAGCTCTGCCCAGTACATTTCTGAAATGGTACTGAGTCTTGAGTAAAACACTTATTCCATGTCTTAGTCCATCTGTGTCGACAGCTCAGCACCTCAGGGTATTTCAGACTGTGTACTTCATAAACTATGAGGCTTATTTGGCTCATGGTTCTAAGAACCATCAGCATCTGGTGAGGGGCTTTGTGCTGTATCATCTCATGGTGCAAGGGAGAAGGGCAAGAGAGGATGAAAACAAGACAACAATCATCTTGCTAGGAAGCCGATTCAGGAGACAACAAACCCACTACCACAATTCCAGAATTAACCCTTTCATGACAGCAGAGACCTCATCTATTTGCCTGTTACTAGGTCCCAAGTCCTGACATTCTTGCATTAGAAATGATGCTTCCAACTTATGAATGTGAGGGTATATTTAAACCATTGCATCCCCTGTATTTCCTCATTCTTTCTTCTTCATTGAGATATTTTTGCCTCCCTCCCTTTTTAAAACATTTTCTACTGACTTCGAGAGTCAGTAAAGGCAATCCATAACCTCCAAGATTGAGGGAAACAGAAGCAGGAATCAGTGTGAAGAGTTGAAATATTACCTGACTGAGAATCAGGAGACATGATTTCCCATGCCAACAGTGTCTTTAATTTAGTCTGTGACCTTGATCAAGTCACTTCTACTCATGGGGTCACAAACGCTAAGACATCCAGTGTTGGAGGATATTTAACTCCTAACCATCCATTGTCTCTGTCTTTTGGCTTTCAACAGTTTCCAGTGACAACTGGAGACTCACCAATCACACAGGTCCTGATGCGGCTCTGACATGACCACATCAACAGTTTCTATTGTGGGGAAGGTCAGGGACTCCTTCAGAAACAGCTGATCTAAACAGAGCCTAAGGAGTGTCATGGCAACACTGCTCCAGAGCTGCCAGAGGTAGAGAGGAAAAGCAGCCAGAATCTGTGTGCAGCTGCCACATTTCAGATCGGCACTCAGACCTCGTTAATATCATCTTGCTTAATACCAAGTCCCAGAGATCATAACCTATTTTTACTGCATGTTTAACAGATTTGTATATCGTCTGCCCTGCTAGCACAGCCACAGTCCAATACAGAGGACCGTGTCATGGAGAGTCTTACAGACCTCGGGCCACCCAGGATTAACTCAGAAGAAGGAAGCAAGGAAGCAAAAGAAATAGAAGAAAAATGAACAGAAGGGAGGAAAAGTCTCATCAGGATCAGGGCTAAGTAGAAAAAGGAGCAAGTAAGAATACAGCACCTAAGTCCCACCTCCCCAAAGACTCAAAACTGTATGTGTGGAGAATAGGCAGGGAGAACACAGTCGTGTTTCAACCTGGGGACCACAGGCCCTCCACCTCCATTCTGATCACAACCTCTGAGGTTCTCACCTCCACAATCCAAGCCTCTTAGAAGACTCATACATGCCAACTCACTGAACTTTATGCCCATGTTCTGGAAGGTAAGCATCTATCCACTACATAGTGCCTTTCAATGGATAGGCAAAAGTTTTCACTAAATGTCCTATTTATGAGCAACAAGTCTACTTCTT
>PVHP010014801.1:0-38533 GCA_004024765.1 Zapus hudsonius
CACACACACACACACACACACACACACACACACATCAAATAAATAACAGGGCTTTTTGTTTTGGTTTGGTTTTAGTTTTTCTGAGGTAGGGTCTCACTGCAGCTCAGGCTGCAGGTTCACAATCTGTAATCCCAGACTGGTCTCTAACTCATGTTGATCCTCCTACCCCTGCCTTCCTGAGTGCTTGGATTAAAAGGGGTTGATGGGGGGAGGGCACCACTACTCCCTGCCAGGTGTGGTGTTTCTATGTCATTACTTTTCACCCTCATATTCCAGGTGTGGGTTTTCACCAACTGCAGAGAATCTTCCTAAAGATACCAAAAGAACTGTTACCTCACTGTTGTGATTTAGACAACTCGAGAAGATAATGCAAAATCAAATAGTCAGAGAGGTATTCTCTTTCTTGAGACCATTGTTTTAATTTCCAGTGCCTCAGCTTTCTTAAGAACTTAATTGGAGTTGGCCATGGTAGCCCACGACTTCAATCCCAGCACTCGGGAGGCAGAGGTAGGAGGATCACCATGAGTTCAAGGCCACCCTGAGACTACATAGTGAATTCCAGGTCAGTGTGGGCTGAGCGAGACCCTTCCTCGAAAAACACAAAAAAGGACTTAATTGGACTGAGTAGTTCTATAAACAGACACTTTTTATATTAGAGATTTCAAAATGTACACAGAGACACATTCATAAAATGTCTTTCTTACTTGATTATATTCTTTGAGAGTAGAATTTTTTATTATTAATTTTTGTGGCTTTGTACTGGGCTCATCTGCTCAATAAAACATGATGTGTGAAGGAAACAGTCCTGGAAATGGAGAGTGGGAGACACATTATAGTAGAGGCCTATAACACTTTGTTTTGTTTTTGTTTTTTCGAGGTAGGGGCTCACTCTAGCCCAGGCTTACCTGGAACTCACTCTATAGTCCCAGGCTGGTTTTAAACTGACAGTGATCCTCCTACCTCTGCCTCCCGAGTGTGCAGGTTAAAGGCATGTGCCACCACACCTAGCCTGGTTTATTTTTAATATTTATTTATTTATTTGAGAGAGAGAATGAATGGGTGTGCCAGGGCCTCCTGCACTCCAAATGAACTCCAGATGCAGTGCCACTTTGCATCTGGCTTTATGTTGGGTACCAGAGACTCGAACTTAGGCTCTCAGGCTTTGCAAGCAAGTGCCTTTAACTCATCTCTCCAGCACTTAGTGCTCTGGTTTTGCAGATGTAATTAGGATTTCTGAACAGGCAGTGTTAGGAAGGGGAGATTCTCCAGGCGAAGGCTAGCCTGACCTGGTAAACTCTGTCTCTGGGAGAGATTTCAAAGCCTGAGGTAGACCCTCCATGAGGAAGATTCCTCGCTGCTGGCTTTGAAGATGGGGGGGGGACTGATGAAAGGACTATAGGTGACCACTAAGGCCTGAGTGACCATGTTTGACGGTAAGGAAACGGGGATCTCAGCAACTCAGCCCTATAGCCACAAAAACTGAATGTGCCCATCAGTAATAAGCTTGGAAGTGGCTTCTTTCCAGAGCTTCCAGAAAGGCCAATCTCCTCTGTGTCTTGTTGTTGTTGTTGTTGTTTAGCCCACATTAAGGATACAAAATATTAGGTTTCACTGAAACATTTTTATGCATGCATATAATGTACTTTAAAAAATATTTTATTTATTCATTTTCAAGCAGAGAGATACAGAGAGAGAGAAAGAGAGAGAATATACCAGGGCCACCACCTTGTGGGTCTGGCATATGTGCATATTGGGGAATTGAACCCAGGGCCTTAGGCACTAGAGGCAAGTGCCTTAACCACTGAGCCATCTCTCCAGCCCTATACTCCCCATCACTCTTATATTCCTCCTTTCCTCTTTGTTAGCCCCTTCTACTTTCATATCATCTTTTTTTCCCTTGACTCCACATTTGATTTGAAAAAACAAACATGTCATACCTGTGTTTCTGTGTCTGGCTTTGTCGTGCAGCCGCTTTCCCCAGGTTGGACATGACCATTACCATCTTGAATCAGAGCATCTGTGATGACCTTCGTGTGACCCTCAGGAGACTGGCCCTGTTAATGTTCCCTTGGTGAAGGAGGGGGAAGCTCAAATTGCTCAAGAGCCTCAGGAGCCTTCACAAGATCCTCATGAGGGGCTAGAGAGATGGCTCAGCAGCTGAAGGAACCTGCTTGCAAAGCCTGAATGGCCCAGGTTTGAATCCCCAGTAGCCAAGTAAAACCAGATGCACAAAGTGGTGTGGTACATGCTTCTAGAGTTTGTTTGCAGTGGCTAGACACCCTGATGCACCATACCCCCTCTGACTCTCTTTCTCTGTGTCTCTGTTTCCCTCGCTGTGTCAAATAAATACATATATATATTTTAAATATTTTATTTATTCATTTTCAAGCAGAGAGAGAGAGAGAGAGAGAGAGAGAGAGAGAGAGAGAGAGAGAGAGTGCACCAGGGCCACCACTTTGTGGGTCTGGCTTATGTGGGACCTGGGGAATTGAACCCGGGGCACTGGAGGCAAGCGCCTTAACCGCTGAGCCATCTCTCCAGCCCACATATTTTTTTTAAAAAAAGATCCTCATGAGGCCCTGTCCTTGCCTGAGGTACATAAGAAGTCACTAACTAGGGGGACTCTTCTACAGTAGAGCCTGGAGGCTATCTTGGGGACTCTTCCATGGTGTGATGGTTTTATATTGATTGGTTTGACAGGCCCTGGATTCTAGGAAAGTAGCCTCTGGGCATGCCTATGAGGGATTATCTTGATTAGGTTAATTGAGATGGGAAGATTTACTTTAACTGTGGGCCACACCCTTTCGTTGGTTGGGATCCTGTGCTGTATAAAAAGGAGAGAGCTGGCTGAGCATCAACATTCGTCACTCTGCTTCCTCACTGTGGCCTGCCTGTGACTGGCTGCTTCCAGCTTCTGCTGCCATGTCTTCCCCCACCATGATGGACTGTAACATAGAACCATAAGTAGGAATAAACTCTTCCTTAAGTTGCTTCCAGTCAGGTATTTGTTCACAGCAAGGAGACATGGTATAACTGCCCATATATCACCCAGTGAGACATGTCAGTGGTACAGCTCTGCACGAGTCCTTCATGCTGTGGGAGAAGCTCTTCAGTGGGGTCACCTGCCAGGAAGTCGTTCGGGAAACCTGGTGATGCTCCTATTAAGTAACCCCAATAAACTCATTGGTTCAACAAGCTGGACTTGGACTTGGTCTGTCACCCTCTCATGTCTGAGGTAACAGATGTCTCCTTACATCTCCCCCCAAAAGTCAAATGATGGACTTATTCTGCCTAAGGAGATGGCCTCCAGCTCCATCCATTGTTCTGCAGATATGATCTTGTTCTTTGTTTATCACTGCCCAGCCGCCTGCGGAGGACAGTGATCATATAAATACACACACACACCGCTTGTGGGTTGATGAAGGTGTGCTTTTTATTGCGGGGAACGAGGCAGAATATATAGAGCTTCCTGGCCAATCAGAGGGCTAATGGTAAGAACCTGTGCATAACGGCCAACTGAGATCACCACCTGAAACTCATTAAGCTAAGCCCCTCGTGGCAAGCTGTCAGGTGCCGTCCAAGACTAAGCCAGGGTGTGCCTCCAAAGGCCCCAAAGGCTTTCGCCCCTGACATTTGTTTATTTTCACTTTATGTGTATGTCTGTGTATGATATGGTGTGGATGTGGGGTGGGTGTTGTATGCATGTGTATGTGCCCATCTAGCACCCCATGCACTTGTCTCTTGGTGAGGTGTGCTCACCTGTGATGGCCAGAGCAGAACTTCGGGTGTCCATCACTCTTTGCCCATTCATGTTTGAGCCGGTGCCTCTTACCATGGAATTTGCTAGATTTTTTTGTTTGTTTTGTTTTTCATGAGCTCTGGCAATTCCTGAGTCTCTGCTCCCCTACTTGATCGAGTTACTGATGTGAGTGTCCATGCCCGGCTCTTCACTGGGCTCTGGAGATGAGAACTTAAGCAGTCTCATGCCCTCTTTCTTGTGCAAGAAGCATACTTAACCACTTAACCATTGCTGCAGCCTGATGATCTTGTGGTTTATGGCTGAGTAATCCTCCATTTTGCACCCATACCACCACTGACAGGCTCTTAGTCTGATTCCATACCCTAGCTATTGTGAATAGTCATACATGTGCAGGCATCGCTATCGTGTGTACCCAGTTTTCTGAGGCCCATCCATATTGATTTCCATAGTAATTGGATTAAGTTACATTCCCACCAACAGGGTGTAAGCACTTTCCTCTCGCTTTCAGCATCCTCAGCTAATATCTGTTTTTGTTTTTTCTTGTTGATAACTCGTCTGACTTGGTTGAGATCAAATGTTGTTTTTATTTGTGCTGCCCTGATGGCTAAGGATGTTGAATATTTTCCTGTGTAATTAGAAAGGTTGATCTTTGATTTTAGCTTTGCAAGATCCTGAGAAGTGAACCTGCCTACATTATCTCCAAACTTTGGATATTGTGGTTTGAATTAGGTGTCCCACATAAACTAATGTGCTCTAAATGCTAGATTCCTAGCTGATGGCAATTTGGGAATTGGAACCTTGCTAGAGGCGGTGTATTTTGGGGGATAGGCTTATGGGTGTTATAGCCAGCTTCCCCTTGCTTGTTTGACACATTCTCTTGCTGATGTTGTCTACCTGATGTTGGTCAGAAGGTGATGCCCAGCCTCTGCTCATGCCATGTTTTCCTCTGTCATCATAGAGCTTCCTCTTAAGCCTATAAACCAAAATAACCAACCTTCCTCCCATCAGCTGCTTTTGGTCAGGTGCTTTGTGCCAGCAATGAGAAGGTAACTGCAACAGAAAAATTGATACTGAGAAGTAGAGTCATTGCTGTTAGAAACCTGACTGTTGCTTTTGGTCTTTTAGAACTGATTTGTGGGAGGATGTGGAAGGATTTGAAATCTTGGTTTAAGAAATGTAAAGAAACATACAACTAAGCTGTGCTGTTAAGTACAACTTGATGGATTCTAGTCAGAGTTGAAAGAACTGAATGCAGTAAGAACTGTGGGCTGTGAGGTCTGGCTATGAAGGGAAGAAAGAGTTTTGTCCAGACTGGGCTAAAGGCAGTTTGTGTGTGAGGCTTGCTGTTATGCCTATATCTTGAGAACATGTACAGAGTTGAGTTGTGTAGAACTGGACTGGTGTGAGCAGATGGATATGGCACAGAAAGAAATGAAAACTTTGACCCAAAATAGTGCTCATTTAGCTGCAATGGTTTGAGAGATTACAACCACTGAGATTGGGCCAACTGTTCTGCATTGGGACAGCAGAAAGAATGCTGACTCTTTTGAAACTATGGGAAATGAATACTGAAGGAGTGACTTGCTCTTCAAATTCTGCTTTATTCCCCCCCACACACACCTGGATTAACAAGTTGGTAGCCTACCTGGTACTATTGGAGTTTAACAAATGTAGGAAAGAGAATCATTGGATTTGCAATTTAGTTTTGTTTTTTGGAAATGGCCACTGGGTGGTTTGAGACAGCTTGTTGGAATATCATTGGAACCATGAGGATGAATCATGTTTTGCAGTATATACCCAAGGATGTTTTAGAAACACCAGGTCAATGGGATGGCTATCATAGAGAAATACTGGCTTGAGATTGAATTGTCCCCCAACTGTGAGCAGCCTACCTGGAGGGGCAGAATTGGAACTCAGGAGACTATGTCACTGATTAGAGATGTTGAACTTGGAGCTATGAACTTTCTGTTTGCCCTATTTGTTTTAGAGCTTGTATTGGTTCAGTCTTTCCTTGCTATGCCCAATGCCATCTTTTGCAGTGTGAATGTGTCATTATGTTCTTTTGGTTTTACAGACTAACAGTTAAGATATTTGAACAGTGTTGGGATTGGTAAACTATGGGGACTTTTAAAGATGGACGGAATGTGTTGCATTGTACATCACAGATGGTCATCAGTTAGTGGGGCCAGGGGCAGAATGTGGTGGTTTTGTTCGGGCATCCCCCATAAACTCATGTTCTGAATACTAGGTCCTCAGCTGATGGCAGTTTGGAAGTTGGAGCCTTGCTGGAGGATGTGTATTGGTGGGGGTGGGCTCATGGTTCTAACCAGCTTCCCCTTACCAGTGTTTGGTACACTCTCCAGCTGCTGTCTACCAGATGTTGGCCAGGAAGTAATGTTCAGTCTCTGTTCATGCCACATTTCCCCTGCCATCAGGAAGCTTCTCCTTGAGTCTGTTAGTCAAAATAAACACTGTTTCTCCCATCAACTGCTTTGTGCCAACAATGAGAAGGTAACTGCAACCATATATGAGTTTATAAATTGGTAGTATTTTTTTTTGGTTTTTTGAGGTAGGGTCTCACTCTAGTCCAGGCTGACCTGGAATTCACTCTGTAGTCTCAGGGTGGCCTTGAACTCATGGCGATCCTCCTACCTCTGCTTCCCGAGTGCTGGGATTAAAGGCGTGCGCCACCACGCCTGGCTTAAATTGGTAGTATTTTAAATGCTAAATGTATAGTAATTTGTTCCTCAGCAGTAGAAAATGAGTAAATCATAAATTGCAAATAAGCCAGGCAGAGTGGTGCATTCTTGTAATACTAGCACTTGTGAAGAGTAGGCCGCAGGATCAGGAGTTCAAGGCCAGCCTGAGCTATATGAGGCCATGTGTTAACAAACAAACAAAAAATTATTATCGACTGGTGGAGACCCAGATTTGCAGTGACCTGCAGTGCAGATGACAAAGCAAGGTAGAGAGAGAGAGAGAGAGAGAGAGAGAGAGAGAGAGAGAGAGAGAGAACACACCAGGGCATCTAGCCACTACAAATGAACTCCAGATGCATGCATCACTTTGTGCATCTGCCTTTATGTGAGCACTGGGGAATTAAACCGACTTGTTAGGCTTCACAGGCAAGTGCCTTAACTGGAGCCATCTCTCCAACCCATACTTCATTTTTTTAAAGATAAGGTCTCATTCTGTAGCCCAGGCTGTCCTGAGCTCACTATGTAGATCAGGCTGCCTCAGCCTCCCCAGTGCTGGGAGGTATGAGTCACCACACCCACTCAATTCATTCTTTAAAATGCTATTACAAAGGGCTGGAGAGATGGCTCAGTGGATAAGTGTAAGCATGAGGGCCTGAGGGGACTTGAGACTACCTGAGTTCAAATCTTCAGAACCCATGTAAACAACTGGGCATTGGTTTTTAACACCACACACAACACCACATATACTATGCATATGCAAAACAATGCTATTGTAAAGGTTAAATAAGTTGAATGGGACTATGTGAACTTTGCCAAACACACGTATAAAGTATTTTTTTGTTATTCATATATTTAAGAGACTCATGTTGACTTGAATGTATCATGTTAGGAAGGAGTGGAGATGGAACCAGGGCCTTGCTTGTTGTGATGGTTTGAACCAGGTGTCCCCATAAACTTATGTGTTCTGAATGCTTGGTCTGTAGCTGATGGCAATCTGGGAATTGGAACCTTGTTGGAAGTATGTTGTTGGAGGCAGGCTTATGGGTGTTACAGCCAGCTTCCCCTGCAGTGTTTGGCACACTCTCCTGCTGCTGTTGTCCACCCCTCTGTTCATACTATTGTTTTTTCCTGCCATCATGGAGCTTCCCCTCCAGTCTGTAAACCAAAATAAACCCTTTCCTCCCAACAGCTGCTTTTGGTCTGGTGCTTTCTGCCACAAATGAGAAAGCTGACTGCAACACTTATGCTATACAATTACTCTACCGCTGAGCTGTGTCCCAGCCCATTGGGTTTACAATGTATCTCAGACTGGTTTAAAATTGACTATGTGATTCAGGGTGGCCTCACACTTGTGATATTCCTGCCTTAGTCTCCTGAGTTCTGGGGTTACGGACAGGTGCCATCACATCTGAGTATGAAGGGTGTTTTGGAAGAGGCCGACTCTATGGAAAATATGCCTTTATTTCATAAGAGACATATAAAATGATAAAGGATATAAAATAAAAATATTTTTAAAATATTTAAATGGGACATACCACATTAAATATTATTTCTGCATAAGTATCAATATTTCAAAACATTTAGTCAAATTTATTCCAGTTTGATTAAGAAATGGGTGGGGAACAATAGTATTTTATTTTATTTCTTTTTCTCAAGGCAGAGTCTCATTTTAGCCCAGGCTGAGCTGGAACTCACTCTGTAGTCCCAGGCTGGCCTCAAACTCACAGTGATGCTCCTACCTCTGTGTCCCAAATTCTGGGATTAAAGGTGCCTGCCACCACACCCGGCTTATATTTTTCACGCGTAGCACTCAAACTATTGTAAAAGGCTCCTAGGTTCTCTGCCCAGGGCCTCACCTTGGCAAAAGCAGTCTTGTCGTATCACCTTTGGGATTGGCCTTTCTGGCAAGCAAAATGGAGATGGTTGGTTAAGAGGTACAAAGTACAATTAAGTAAGATAACTGCAGTTAACAATAATGTAATGTGATTTTGAATGTCACAAGACAGAAATGATAAATGTTTTGGGAATAGATATGCTCGCTACCATGAATTATACTGTGTGCGTGTGTGAAAACATTATACTGCGCCCTATAAATCTGTACCATTACTATGTGCCAGAAATAAAATCTTGTTGGACTGTTAAGGAAAATTATTCCAGTAGAGGGCGCTCCTTCCTCTCCATAGAGAGAATGTCTTCTGGTTTGGGGAACACAAACCAGAATATGCAGAAAACCAAAGGGTACTTCCAAAAATACGTAGCATTAGTTACTGTACCAGTCAGCACAGATATGCTTTTACATTTTACATCAGCTTGTCCAACTCACAGCAGCTAAATACAAAATGCTTGTGGAGTGATCCGCCTTCACCCCACTTTGATGGGTTTTAAAGGTAAGGGGTGATTTTGCTGCCTGGTAAATAGCAAAACCAAGAATCTGCATAAATGGAGGTCGTGTTAGGAGAGAAACATGTTTTTTAATCTGATGGTAATTTTGTTCAGGGCAGCCTTCTCTTTCCCAGGAACCACAGTCGCAGTTTTGATGAATGTCTGCGCCCAGCTGTCAGTTTCCAGACAGCGGTTTCATAACACAAGAACACGGGGGTGGGGGGGTGGGGGGGTGGATTTGAGGTTCGCTTGGAGGTCTTTTCTAGATCAAAATTCAATGAACTCTCGTCTTTCTGTAATCACTTGGACTCAGAATTCCCCCACAGTAATTCAAAAAAAATTATTTGAAAGCAGAGGGGGGGGGGAGAGAATAGGGCGTGCCAGGGCCCCCTGCCACTGCAATGAACTCCAGACACATGCACCCCTTTTTGTGCATCTAGCTTTACATGGGTACTGGGGACTTGAAATCAGGTCATTAGGTTTTTCAGGCAAGGGCCTTAACCGCTGAGCTATCTCTCCAGCCCCCTACTTCTTTTGGATGGATATGGAACATAGATGTTGGCTCGGGAAAGGAGTTAGTTCTTAGTCTCCAGAGTCTTGGCTCCCCCCACCCCCCAGTCCATTGAAAACCCTGAGTCATAATGGTACCTGGTTCCTCCCTACACACATAGCAGCTCTCAGACACTATTGTGCATGCTGGCCATAAAGAAGACTTACTAAATTTTAATTTTCTCAGAATAATGGCCCGATTTCATGTAAAATTAAAGATAAGAATTAAAATTTCACAAGTTCCTTCTTTCTTGGGACTAAGCACTTTTTCCCCTTGTGTGAACATCTCCCCCAGGGAGTTTCCACGGTCAGGAGTGCATGATGTTTTAAAAGCTTACTATCACAGAGAAGTGTTATTTATAAGCATAGTTTTGGCACATGTAGATAGAGGCGGAGCCCATCAGTCAACACTGGTTCTGGGTAGGACAGACTTACCTGTGATTTCCCATGCTGAGCACGTGCAGACAGTAGCCACCTGCCTGGTCTCTGACCAGCACTGCTGGCAAAGTTCGGCTTTTGTTTTGTTTGTTTTTTGTTATTGTTGTTTTGAGATAGGTTTTAGCCCAGGCCAACCTGGAATTCACTATGTAATCTCAGAGTGGCCTCAAACTCATAGCGATCCTCCTGCCTCTGCCTCCCAAGTGCAGGGACCAAAGGCATGTGCCATCACACCCTGTTCAAAGTAGGTTTTATATTATATTTGCATGTGAAATGTCTGTGTGTATTTCAGCTTCTGCTTTCCCATGGAACTTTACTTTGTAGCTACCTCACTAAAAAAATGACTCTTTGGATGCTTGGAGTATTGCTCAATAGCAGAGCACTTCTCCAGCAGGTACAAGGCCTGGATTTGATCCCTAGCACTAAAAAATCCAATCTTTGTGTATGTCTATACTTGCACGTTGTACTATTGGAGTGAAGTTAGTGATAACCCTCCAACATGGTCTTTCCCCCACTCCCAAGGGTTAATGTTTAAGTTCTGGTCGACCTGAAGGATATTTACATTTATGACACCAAATCAAATAGACTTTGGGGATTGCAGTTAGTTGTTCATCTGTGGAGAGTCCACCCTAAAGTTTCTAACACAGGAAATACAACATTGTCCCTTCCTGTGGCATGCAGCCAATAATGGGCCCATCCCAGAACCATAGTAAGGGTTCCCCAAGACAATTTGTGCAGCCTGCAAAACGGCCTGCTGTGGACTGAAAGCCAGTCTGTGGTGGTGGGCTTCCATAGAGAAATGGGAGTGCCCACCACCCCTTCCTTAATTACAATGGTGAAAATCTTTTATGACACTATCTAGAACATTGGCCTCCTGATTTGGGGACTACATGGGGAAAGATCGTGGTTCATATATATATACAGGGAAGAGAAGAGCTACCAGCAAATATTCCGTCACCCCTGGGAGACAGCACCCTTGGAGAGGAGGCCAGAGGCCAAGGTGAGTCAGCACACCTACCTAGTTCCTGAGGGAGGCTCCCTGTGGTCACTGAGTCACTTTCCTCTTAAACGGGGATTCCAGCCTTCCCCCACCCCTTTCTTTCCCTTCTATTTCAGAACCGCCATCGCTGAGAAGTACAGTGTGAATAATAAAGTATAATTGTGTGATGACAAATCAGCAAAGGATGCAAAGGAATTCCGCTTTAGCTGGGCTGCACTTCCTCAGAAAGGCACTGTGCTTCTTTTAAGAGAATGACCAGGGCAAGATCCTCCACCTTTAGGGGTTAGATAGAGGAGTGGCTCCCTTGGTGACATTTCCAAACATGTCTCTGGGATGACTAGTTGATTTCCAGATGACTTGTCATTCTCTAACCCCCCCACCCCCTTCACTCACCCTTGCCACACATTCTAGATCCCAAGCAGGAGACAAAGCACCTGTCTCCAAGGCCTTCCCAGTACAGTAGGAAGAGGCCTGATATGAAGGTAGCCATGGCAACAGCATGTGTTGATCCATGATGTACTGTGTTCAAGCACCCGGCATTCTAAGTCTCTTGAAAACTCTCTGTTGTCTTTTCCTCCTCCCCCCCAGGTAGGGTCTTGCTCTAGCCCAGGCTGACCTGGAATTCACTCTGTAGTCTCAGGGTGGCCTTGAACTCATGGTGATCCTCCTACCTCTTCCTCCTGAGTGCTGGGACTAAAGGTGTGCGCCACCACGACCGACTTTCTGTTGTCTTTTTTTAAAAAAAGGTTTTTCGAGGTAAGGTTTCACTCTAGGCCACATTTACCTGGAACTCACAGCGATCCTCCTACCTCTGTGTCACCACACCGGCTTGAAAACTTTTTATTTTTTTAATCAAAGTAATGTTATGAAGAGAGAGGGGTTATCAGTTCCAGGGATGAGGACACTGAGACCTGTGGAAGTTAGGTAACTCCCACAAAGCCACGCCTTGCCGTCAGGCACACAGTAACAAAGGGAATTTAGGGAAGTGTCTGTTTTGGAGGGTTCTAGATGGAGAAGACAGGACACCCTTTACAGAGGAGGCAGTGTGAACATAAATAGGATGTCTCGAAATGTAGTGGGTTGAACTGTGGCCCTCCAACAGGCAAGTCCACCCAGAACCTGTGAATGTGCTCTCATTTGGAAAAAGGAATTTTGCTAATGAAATGAAGATTCACTTGGTGAATTCACCCTGGATCAAGCATCTGCCTTGAATCCAATTCCATCTGTCCTTTCTAGAGACAGGCAGAGCTGAGACAGTGAAAAGGAGAGAGGACCCTGTAAAGACAGAGGAAGAAATTGGCAGCCCTAAGCCAAGAATCACCAGGCATTGCCATCGACCACCAGAATCCAGGAGGGAAACATGGAATATACTTTCTCCTTCAGAGCCTCCAGCAAGAACCAACCCTATCGACACCTTGATTTTGGACTTGTGACCTGAACTGTGGGAGAAGACGTTTCTGTTGTTTTAAGCCTTATGGTGTGTGGTAATTTGTTATGCCAGTCTCAGGAAAGGAATACAAAGGGTATGTGAGAGCTGGCTGGGAAACCACAAATCAGACACTGAAATGGAAAAATCTAGAACCTTGGATTTGTTGCCTTTAAATGGCTGAAGTCTACAAGGACCATGACAGAGTGGGTGTTGTGATACAGGGCTTTGGGTGCCAGGATGGCAGGTTTAGATTTTATTTGAGAAGTACCAAGATCATTAATGAGTTGTATATTTAGAAAATGCAAGTGTCCCTGAGAGCTCAGAGGAGGTAATATGATCCTAAATTAGGGTGGGGGTGGGGGGAGCAAAGGGACACAGAGCAAATATCTGTAGAAATCTAAAAGACTTGGCAATCAATCAGTTCTCAATCTGACTTGCTAAGTGGCTTGATTCATATTTTACCTGCTATTGTTTCTGTGTTTTGTCTTCCAGGCTCCCTGACACCCACACTAAATGAACCACTCCAAGTCATTTGGCTGCCTGTCAAGTTGCATTATTAATTTGGTCTGGCTTCCTGGCAGTCAGTCTGTTCTGTGCTGAGGACTTTCCTGAATCTTTGGAGTTTCTTTTGCCTTCTGTGCCCCTATTTCTTTCACTTATAGTGAGCCTTTAGAAACTGATTCAGGTCCTCACGGTGACCTTGGCCCTGTCCTGTCTGAACTGGAACAGGAGGCCGGACTTCAGGGCCTCTGTGCTGGCCTCAATCCAGCATGCTATTTTAGATTGTCTCAACATTTGATTCTAAGTGTGTGTAGAGGTGGAATTGATCTTAGAGCCATGTAAGAAGTCCGCCATTACCCATGCCTGGGAGACCTGTAATGTGGTCTTAGGCTTCAAGCCTCATTAGCATCCCATTTTGTTGGCTTGATTTCCTTTATTGCACTGACCCTCTTGCTCTGACCTCAAATATGAAATTAATGGAAGGAAGAAAAGAGGAAGCTGTGTTTGCCCAGGTAGGACTTAATGCCAGATATCATGTATCTTGCATATATTATCTTGTTTAATCTTTACCCAAAAGAGTGAGGCAGGTGATGTTATCTGCATTTTACAGGTGAGGAAGTAGGAGCGCTAACCAGCAAAGTCACTGCACAAGGTCACACAGGGAATGAAGAAGCTGCCAGTCTGCACTCTTGGATTCAAGATTCCCCCCACACCCCATTGCCTTCTGCCCAGCCACCCCTCCTCCTCCATGCCAGCCACTAAGGTGGCCACATTCAGTTTTAGGCATTTGTGTAGGGTTTTCCTTGTGCATGCTGGGCCTTTGACCTTGCATCATGATTTTATTTGCTTATGTCCCCTGTGGTCTCTCCTCTGGCACGAGCACTGACTTCGCAGTTCTGGACATCAGCTTATCAGACCGATGTACTTGGTCTCTTAGCCAAAGGTACAAATGCCCAAGTTACCAGCAGATGGTTGTTTTCTGGTTGCGTCCCTAGGTTTGGTTGAACTGGAAAGAGTGAGCAAAATGGGTCTTTGATTGCTGTACTCATATTTAGAAAGGATGGTTTTGATTCAAGGCAGTGGAGGGTGCTGACTGCAAAACCTGTTGAGGCAGTTCAGGGGTAACAGGGCCCCACGAAAGTAGAAGCAAGGAATGTCTTGGAGCCTCTGTGGAAGAATCCACTTTGCTGCAGGTCAGGAATGTCAGGAGGGTCTGGCCTTTTCTCATCTTTGCTTCCTGGGGAAATCCTTCCACCCCCTTCCAGGAGACCCTTCCTTGAGGATTAAGATTTCTGGGGAAGCTTGGCGTGGTGGCGCACGCCTTTAATCCCAAAACAAAACAAAAAAAGATTTCTGGGAAGATTGCCCTTTCCCAGAAAATCTGACACCAGATACCTGTTGACACGAGTGACAATTCCAGCCACCCATCCAGGGGTCTCACATAAAATACCCCAATCCAGGGTCTCTGGGTGGGCTTTGTCACAGGAACCCTGCTCAAGTCTCCTCTTGGGCTCTGTCTTCTTTCATTCACTTAATTTTTTTTTTTTTTTTTTGGTTTTTCGAGGTAGGGTCTCACTCTAGCCCAGGCTGCCCTGGAATTCACTATGTGGTCTCAGGGTGGCCTTGAACTCACGGCGATCCTCCTACCTCTGCCTCCTGAGTGCTGGGATTAAAGGCGTGCGCCACCATGCCGGCTTTTTTTTTTTTTTTTTTGGTTTTGACCTGGAATTCACTATGCAGTCTCAGAGTGGCCTTGAACTCATGGTGATGCCCCTAACTGGGATTAAAGGTCTGTGCCACCATGCCTGGCTTCCCTCTCTTAAGTTCTATCTACAATCTAATAAAGCCTTCAAATTTACCCTCTGGTCAGTGGTTTCAATTCTTTGAATTCACATGACAGGAATATGGAGGCCACCAGAGCTGAGGCAAGGCTCTGACACTCTCAAAGACACCCCAGATTTCCATATCATGCCCTCTAATCGCCAAACAGAGCCAATATGCTCTGGAACCCAAACTCCCTGTCCCACTAGCCTCTCCCACGCTGTGCTTGGCCGGTTCCACCTCGAGCTCATTTCCTCCATTGTGTCTCCTGACCTGCTTTCCTTTCCTCACCCTGACCTCGGGCTTTCCCTTGTGCCTTTCTTTTTTTTTTATTTTTAAAAAATATTTTATTTATTTGAGGGAGGAGAGAGAGAGAGAGAGAGAGAGAGAGAGAGAGAGAGAGAGAGAGAGAGAGAGAGAGAGAGAGAAAATGGGCGCACCAGGGCCTCCATCCTCTGCAAATGAACTCTAGACACATGCACCCTCTTGTGCATCTGGCTTTATACGGGCACTGGGGAATCGAACTCTGGTCCTTCTGCATTGCAGGCAGATGCCTTAACCATTAAGCCATCTCTTCAGCCTCCTTGTGCCTTTCTTAGCAATCTGATTCCTGCTCTGTATGTTCCAGCCCTTTCCTCCCTTCTTTTTCAGAGCTTGGCATGGAAACTAGAGCCTCTCCTATGCTAGACAGGTACTCTACCCCAATCCTTTAAAAAATATTTTTAATGTATTTTTAAGAAACATTTATTTATTTAAGAGAGAGAGAAAGAGGGCCTCTAGCAAGTAAATTCCAGATACATGTGCCATCCTGTGCATCTGGCTTTACATGGGTACTAGGGATTGAACCTGGGTCCTTAGGCTTTACAGGCAAGCACCTTAACCACAGAACTATCTCTCCAGCCTTTTAAAAGCTTTTTAAAATTTTGAAACAGGGTCCTATTAAGTTGCCCTTGCAGGCCTTGAACTCACTCTGTAGCCTAGGCAGACCTAGCTTAAACTTGTGAACGACTGCCTCAGCCTCTTATGTAACTGGGATTGCATGTCTGTGCCACAGGCCAGCTTTACATTGTCCTTTTGTTGATTTCTCTGGCCCCAAGGTACCTGGCAGAGTGCTCAGCTCTGGGAAGGCTGAGTCTAACAAAGCATTAGTTGCTGAGTCCCATTTTTGGAGCCCTGCTCTCAGGAAGGGGAGCAGAATTAAAAAGCTGTCATTCTAAACCGGGCATGGTGGCACACACCTTTAGTCCCAGTACTCAGGAAGTAGAGGTAGGAGGATTTATTTACTTGAAAGAGTGAAAGAGAGAGAGAGAAAGAGACAGAAAGTGTAGTATAGGCACATCAGGGCCTCCTGTCACTGCAAACCAACTCCAGACTCATGCATCACTTTGTGCATCTGGCTTTACAAGAGTAGTGGGGAATCGAACCTGGGTTGTTAGGCTTTGCAGGCAAGCACCTTTTGTTAGAGTAAAATTAAAATTAAAATAAAAGTAGAAAATCTCAAGGCAAGAGGGAGCTAATTATTAGTAAAAGGAAATAAAAAAGTGAAATATCTAATCCAGAATGGTATGTTGGTATGCGCCTCTCCCACCTCACCCTGCTCCTATAATCCTGCCTTTGTTTCCCTGTAATCTTGTATCTGTGGATAAACACAGTAAATACTGAGAATAGCCTGGCCAATGGGTCCTATATGGAAATATGATATGGAAAGAATGTGCAAATGCCCTGGTAACTGGAAAAGCCTGTAAAGATTTCCCGAACTGTGATGCATGTTTGTATTTCCTTAAAAAAGATCTGCTGAACTTAGCTCTTGGCTCATTTGCCTCTGTCCGGCTGTGGATACGCACTGAGCCCTGGGCATGCCTGGCTATTTTTAATAATACCCTTTGCGTGTTGCATAGGAGAGTTGGTCAGAGTCTTCTTTTGAGTCGGGGGTCCGGGGTCCTAATACTTTAACACTGAGCCATCTCTCCAGACCCTAGAAATATGATTTTTGATTGAACCATGTGCTCTGAGATCAGGAATTTGTTCTCTAAAAATGTTTACTATTTATTTGCAAGCAGAGAAAGAGAGAAGAGAGAGAGAGAGAAAATGGATACACTAGGGCCTCTTGTCACTTCAAATAAACTCCAGATGCAAGTGTCACTTTGTATATTTGGCTTTCCATAGGTACCAGGGAATTAAACCCAAGATATTAGGCTTTACAAGCAAGTGACTTTAACTGCTGAGCCATCTTTTCAGCCCTAAATGTGAGCAACTCCTGAGACTCTCATTGCTTTGGGTTTTCCTATGGAAACAAGGCCAAAGATAGAGGAACAAATACAATCATCTAGAGACGCTGGGTGCTTGATGAGGAAATGCTGCAGATTCCCTTTACATCCATCTGGGGAAGGTGGTAGAACCCAGCTGGTTGTCTGAGCATGCTCTGGGTTTCTGTGTGTCCCTCCTCTGTGTGACTCTGTTGGGTAAGGCCCTTCTGTTAGGGACCATTTATTAGCCTCAAAACTACTGTCTAAGGAATATGGGAGGGCTGGGGAGCTGACTTAGGGACAAAGTGCTTGTCTAGCAAGTAAGGGGACATATGTGCAGATCCCAGCACCCACATCAATACTGGACGGGCTCCCACCTGTAATCCCAGTGTTCAGAGGTGGAGATGGGTTTCCTCAGGGCAAACGTCCTTGCTGTTTTATACTAGGTCAGCCTGACCTGGACCTCAGTAAATAGAGTGAAGAGAAACAGAGGAAAACACTTGAGGGCACCCTCTGGCCTCCATACATGTGCATATGCACGCACACCCAAGTGCACCCACACCTGTGTACACACATATGCACACACATCTATACAGTAAATATAAAAAGAAAAGCCAGGAATGATGGTACACACCTTTTTAATCCCAGCAATTGGGAGGCAGAGGTAGGAGGATTACTATGAGTTCGAGGCAACCCTGCAACTACGTATCGAATTCCAGTCAGCCTGGGCTAGAGTGAAACCCTACCTCAAAAAAAAAAAAAAAAAAAAAAAGGAAAGAAAGGAAAAAGATTGGAAAATATATAAGAACTCTTGCCTTAGCCTCTTGCATGCTGAAATGCTATGAAAATCTGATGGAAAGTTCTCCTCCTGCACTACATTCAAAGGAGACAGAAAAGAACTCAGCTAGAAGAATGGACTTTGAAGCAGTGTCCTTGGCTAGATGCTTGATGGGCCAAGATGCTTACTCTCTCCAAGCCTCAGTCTTCTCATCTGTAAAAGAGGGATATTAAAAGCAACTTCCACTGGGCATGGTGGCACATACCTGCAATCCCAGCACTTGGGATGTCAAGGGAGGAGAATCACAAAATTAAGGCTAGCTTGAATCACCGTAGCAAGAGCCTGTTTCAAAACAAACAAAGCAACTGCCCCAAAAGATAATGTCTAAAACCTTTAGCTCAGTGCCCAGTCATTTCAAGGGCTCAATGAGTTGCAGACACATTTCAAGAAGAGGGATCATAGACCAGGTGTGGTGGCGCGCACCTGTAATCTCAGCACTCAGCTGGCTGAGGCAAGAAGAGGTTCACAAATTCAAGGCTACCCTGGGCTACATGGTAAGACCTTATCTCCAAAAGAAAATATAGTAAGAAGAGGGATCATGTTGCTAAAGCATATTGTTTCCCTCACTCCATGCTTTAAACAGAGAGCTGCTATTTTCTTCACTGTGATTAGACTAACACAAGAAATTCTCTTGGGTTGGAGCAATGGCTCAGTGGTTAAAGGTACCTGTTTGCAAAGTCAGATGTCCTGGGTTCAATTCTCCAGTACCCATGTAAAGCCAGATTCAGAAGGTGGCACATGCATCTGGAGTTCTCTTTTGCAGTGGCAGGAGGAGACCCTGGTATTCTCTCTCTCTCTCCTCTCTCTTTAAATAAATAAATATATAAAAATAAAATAAATTCCCAAGGATGGACTTAAAACCAAACCTTTACTTTCCAAACACCTCCTGCTCTGCAAATACTGTAGCTTTGCTCCCCAGTAGCCTCAGGGGGATGCCATTTCCCTGCTCTCTACCTTTGGAATTTTTTGCTGTGCCACCGTCTCCTTGATTGCCCAGGGCACAGCCCAGATGGTTTTTCTTCTGAATGCCCAGCCACACCATGTCACTTGAGCCCATTAGGCAAACCTTCAGGTTTCCCTCCTGGACTGCATACATCTGAGGAGTGGAAGGTGGTTGATTCCAGTTAATGGCAAATGCAAGATAGCCAACCTTGCCTAAACATCCACCATGCTTAGTACAAGGTCTCTCTCCTGGGAATCTGTGGCAGTTCTGGTGATTTTTTTAGACACAGTTTGCTTGTAGAGGGGTTACAAAGAAAGGTGGAAGCCGGGCGTGGTGGCGCACACCTTTACTCGGGAGGCAGAGGTAGGATTGCTGTGAGTTCAAGGGCACCCTGAGACTCCATAGTGAATTCCAGGTCAGCCTGGGCTAGAGCGAGACCCTACCTCGAAAAACCAAAAAGAAAAAAAAAAAAAAGAAAGGTGGAGAAAGACCCTTCCTCCCTCCCTTCCTCCTGCCCACTCTTCCGCCTCTCCAGCCAGCAGCAGCAGAGACAGGGCAGGATGCTTGGCCTCTTAGCTGGAGAGGAGGTGGAAGTCTGCTAGGATTTAAGCTGCTCATGGCATCAGAGGCAGGCCAGGGCCCCTTGGTCCTCTGAGTCAGCAGGCATTCAAGCAAGCCCTCCCCAGCACAACCTGCCTCAAAGGCCCATAAAGCAGCCAACTAACTATCTCAGCATTCTTTCATGAGGGTTACTTAGACTAAAGAGCAAGCTGTCTGGCTGTGTTCTTCAGGACGAGGCAGTGAGCTGGGTTGCCTCCCCTCACACATCACATGTACTCCCCCCACAGTGACATTGTGAGCCAGATGTCAGCCTCTAGATGTTTTTGACTTCAGCTTTCTTTTTTAAAAAAAATTTTATTTATTCATTTTCAAGGAGAGAGAGAGAGAGAGAGAGAGAGAGAGAGAGAGAGAGAGAGAGAGAGAGAGAGAGAGAGAGAGAGAGAGAACCAGGGCCACCACCTTGTGGGTCTGGCTTATGTGGGTCCTGGGGAATTGAACCCAGGGCCTTGGGCAATAGAGGCAAGTGCCTTAACCACTTAGCCATCTCTCCAGGCCCCTGACTTCAGCTTTCTGCACTCAACTGGCCCTTTATGATGGAGTAAGGATTGTCTCAAGTCCCCATTCCTTCTGTGACAGGTGGCCAGTTAATCTTCCCAGTGACTCCAGCTGCTGAGGCAGAAAGAAGGAGTCTGTGTCTCCACTCTGCACCTCTACTTCCTCTGGCATAGCTCGTTGACCTCCTGGACTCCTCCACCAACTTCAAGTCCTCAGGTGCCACTATTCATGGCTCTACCAATTTGAATAAACATTTGGGCTGTGGAGTGTGTGTGTGTGTGTGTGTGTGTGTGTGTGTGTGTGTGTGTGTGTGGTGTGGAATATGCATTGATATGGTGTCTGTGTGTGTGCTATGTATATATGTATGTATGTATGCATACATGCATGTTAAATGTGTGTGTGCTAGTTTCCTAGGGCTGTAGTAATGAAGTAACACAAACTGAGTGGCTTAAGAAGAAGGTGTTGGGCTGGAGAGATGGCTCAGCGGTTAAGGCACACCACACCAGGCCCAGCATGCTTCTTGCTCTCCTACTCTCTTCAGTGACTTCCAAACCCTTTCCACCTTCCGAATTCCTCAGCCACCTCCCCTCTACTCCTATTCATGCCACATTATTCTAGCTCTTTCATAGAACAAAATCGTGTCTGATGCTTCCACTCTGACAATGATACGGTAGCTGTCCCCATTCAAGCCTTTTGTCCCTACAGTGGAAATGACTGTCCCCATAGAGGAATGACTATACTTGGACCTTGTGTCCCACATCTTCTCAACTTCCCAAGGACCATGGGCTGCCATTAGTACCTCCTGTTTTTTTCTGCAGACTTAATCTTCCTTTTTTTGTTCATTTTGTTTTTGGAGCCAGGGTCTCATGATGTAGCCCTAGGCTGGCCTTGAACTCACGGCCATCATCCTACCTCAGACTCCTAAATGCTGAGATTAACAGCATGAGCCACCAAGCTAGCTTTCAACTCACAATCTTCCTGCCATCAGTCTCTTGTTGCCTGAGTCCACACTATCACACCTAGCTCAATCTTACTGCTTTCTAAAAAAAATAATTTATTTATTTGAGAGAGACAGAGAAAGAGGCAGAGAGAGAGAGATAGATAGATAGAGAGAATGGGTGCACCAGGGCCTCCAGCCACTACAAAAGAACT
This sequence comes from Zapus hudsonius, assembly GCA_004024765.1. Taxonomy (NCBI): domain Eukaryota; kingdom Metazoa; phylum Chordata; class Mammalia; order Rodentia; family Dipodidae; genus Zapus; species Zapus hudsonius. The sequence continues at coordinate 20,875 of PVHP010014801.1, forward strand.
CCAGACACATGCCCCACCTTGAGCATCTGGATTTATTTGAGTACTGGGGAACTGTACTCGAGTCCTCCTGCTTTGCAGGCAAGTGCCTTAACCACTAAGCCATCTCTCCAGCCCTTCAATCTTACTCTACAACTGATCTTTTTCCTCCGTCATTGGCATTTAGACATGTTAAGTTTTTCCCATTACATAAAGAAAGAAGCAAGAAAAATTCTCTCTTGTCATTTCATACAAACTAGTTTGTTCTTCCTTTTCATAAGCCAAATCCATATGGCTTCCCCTTCCTCTTTTCTGCTCATTCTTTGAGTTCTTCCTATCTCGTTAGAAAAAAATCACTGGGGCTGGAGAAATGGCTGAACAGTTAAAGGTGTTTGCTTGCAAAGCAGGGTGGTCTGGGTTTAGTGGCACATGCATCTTGAGTTTGTGGTGGCAATAGGCCCTGTCTCACCCTTACTCACTATGTCTGCCTTTCTCTCTCTCTCTCTCTCTCTCTCTCTCTCTCTCTCAAATAAATAAATAAATAAAAATATCTTAAAAATCATGGAACTCGTGTTGAATGTGCAGCTCAGTGATGGTTTTCAAGATATGTGGCATTTTGAGGAACAAAGGTCGCAATACACTCCATGCTGCATTTTTACTGAAAAATGCACTTGGATGATAACTCCCTGGAGTGTTTTGAGGGCTTCCTCATTTCTTTGCCATGACAGGGTGTTTTATTGAACAGCTGTGCCATCATTTATGAATATTCCTCAGATGGAATATTCATCTGACTTAGGTTGAATCAACTTAGGTTGAGCTCCTCTTTCGCCACTACAAACAGTGCTTTGACGAATCGTTTTGTATAGATGTCATCTTGTATTTCTGGCAATATAGGGTACATATTCTTAAAAGCGGAATTATGGGGCCAAGGACTGAGCACATTTGTACTTGGCTAAGTATTGTCTGATTGCTTTGGATATAGCCACTTTACATTTCTGCGGGCAAGCGCCTCCATTCTACAGTTCCACCAGCACCCATGTCCTTACAGCTGGGTTGATAAATATAATTTTATATATATGACATTTATTTTTCTGCAGCTTACTTGAAATATAATTTATATAATCATCTCACTTTGATGTGCTTTTCCATATATAAGCAGCCACGAATTCATTATTTATCATCAAATAATGAATATATCCATCTGACACAGAGTCCTGTGCTTCTTTGCAATCCATCCTTCCCTTCCATTCATCCCCAAACATGTTCTCCAAAACTTTTGCTGCTCCTATACAACATGACAGGGTAATTTAAAAGAGAAGAAAATGAGACTATTAACCCAGGAGGTGGGACATGTAATCTTCCGTGTGACAGTGCAGAAATATCCCAACCTTGCATCTACTATAATAAGGCTCTAACCTAGAGGGCAAGACAGAAATCAGCACACAGCTTTATTCTCACAAGTCTTGACTGGAGCTTTTAAGACTTAAGCAGAGAATTGATAGCTGAAAGCCAAACAAATGATAATAATACTAAGAGAAAGAGAAAGAAAGAGTCAGAGAAAGAGAAAGATAGGATTACAGTGGACCAAATGTTTCCATTGCAAATAGCATTTGCATCATCACTGTAACTTAAGTGTTGAAATAAACCTAGTTGGAATCGGGGATGACTTTCTCAGGAGAGTGGCACACTGAGATGGGGAAAGCATGGAAGAGGTTAGATTTTTGTTGTTGCTCAAGGCAGGATCCCAGGCTGGCCTCAAACTCACAGTGATCTCTACCTCTGCCTCCTGAGTGCTGGGATTAAAGGTGTGTGCCACCACGCCTGGTTTAGGGTTTGTTTGTTTTTTTTTCAAGATAGAGATAGCAGCCGGGCGTGGTGGCGCACGCCTTTAATCCCAGCACTTGGGAGGCAGAGGTAGGAGGATGGCCGTGAGTTCAAGGCCAGCCTGAGACTACAGAGTGAATTCCAGGTCAGCCTGGACTAGAGCGAGACCCTACCTCGAAAAACCAAAAAAAAAAAACCAAAAAAAAAAAAAAAGATAGAGATAGAATTTAGGAGCAGCTCTAGCAGGCAAGCACTCTATCACTTAGTTCCACCCCCTGGCCCTTTCTAGTTTTTGTGAGACAAGGTTTCACTCAATTAACCCAGGCTGGCATTGAACTTGAGATCCTTGAGTTCCAGCTTCCCCAGTATCTGGAATTACAGCTTCATAACCAAATTCTTTTCTTCCTCACAGGACAAGCTCAAGGACCACACAGCTCAAGATGAAGGACTATGAGCCGGGCGTGGTGGCGCACGCCTTTAATCCCAGCACTCGGGAGGCAGAGGTAGGAGGATTGCTGTGAGTTCAAGGCCACCCTGAGACTACAGTGAATTCCAGGTCAGCCTGGACTAGAGTGAGACCCTACCTCGAAAAACCAAAAAAAAAAAAAAAAAAAAGATGAAGGACTATGTCCATGCATCCAGACTTGAACAACATGCCATTTTTCATCACTGTCCAGGACCCAGGACCCAGGACCATGACTGACTACTCTTTTCTTTTCTTTTCTTTTCTTCTTTTCTTTTTCCTTTCTTTCTTTTCTTTTTGTTTAACATTTCTTTCCATTTTACCCTCTTCCTCTCAACCTCCCCCACCATCATTGTCACTTAAACCTTTCCACCCCTAGTCTACTTTTCCCTTCTCTTAAACCCTCCCCACCCCTGCCCCCATGGCCCCTTTCTACCTTTCTGGCTTCTACTGACTCTTCTCCTAACTCACATACAACTCAAATACAAAATGAGGCTAGGGTCCACATATGAGAAAGGACATGCAGTGTTTTTCTTTCTGAGCCTGGGTTACCTCACTTAGCACAGTATTTTACAGATCCATCCATTTTCCTGTAAATATCACGATTCATTTTCTTTTTTTAAATTTTATTTTATTTATTCATTTTCAAGGAGAGAGAGAGAGAGAGAGAGAGAGAGAGAGAGAGAGAGAGAGAGAGAGAAGGGCCACCACCTTGTGGGTCTGGCTTATGTGGGCACTGGGGAATTGAAACTGGGGCCTTAGGCACCGGAGACAAGTGCCTTAACCAGATTGGCCTGGGCTACAGTGAGACCCTACCTTGAAAACAAACAAACAAACAAATGATTCTCCATTGTGGGCTAGAGAGATAGCTTAGCAGTTAAGGTGCTTGTCTACAAAGTCTAATGACCTGGGTTCAAGTCCCCTTGTAAAGCCAGATACACAAAGTGGCATATGCATTCTCTCTCTCTTTCTCTCTCACTCTGCTTTCAAATAAACAAAATACTTTTTAAAAATCTCCATTGTGTATATCTTCATTATACGTTCATCATTGGATGGGCATGTAGGCTAATTCCATTTCCTAGTTATTGGAAACAGAGCAGTAATAAACACGGAGGAGCAAGTATCTCTGCAGTCGATCGAGTCCTTGGGGTATGTACCCAGGAGCAGGTTCATATGGTTAAGTTCTTTTTCCCTTTGGTTATTCGAGGTAGGGTCTCACTCTATAGCCCAGGCTGACCTGGAAGGGTGGCCTTGAACTCACAATGATCCTCCTACCTCTACCTCCTGGGACACCTGGCTTTCTTTTGAGAACTCTATTCCCTAGCCCCCCCCCTTTTTTTTTTTTTTGGTTTTTCGAGGTAGGGTCTCGCTCTAGCCCAGGCTGACCTGGAATTCACTCTGTAGTCTTAGGGTGGCCTTGAACTCACAGCGATCCTCCTACCTCTGCCTCCTGAGTGCTGGGATTAAAGGTGTGTGCCACCACACCCGGCTTCCCCCAGCCCATTTTTGATTGGGTTGATTTCTTATTTTTTAGTTTCTTGAGCTCCTTGTATAGTCTAGATAGTAATCATCTGTTAGATGAATAGCTGGCAAAGATTTTCTCCATTCTGTCAGCTGCCTCTTTGTTCGATTACCAGTTTCCTTTGTTATACAAAAGTTTTTTTAATATCATGAGGTCCCACTGGTGGACTATTGGCCTTACTTCCTGAGCAACTAGAGTCCCAGGCAGAAAGTTCTTACCTATGCCTTTATCTTGAATTGTTTCGCTATCTTTTCCTCTCAGAGTTTCAGATCTGATGTTAAGGTCTTTGATCCATTTGGATTCTTGTGCAAGGAAACAGATAAGGATCTAGTTTCCTTCTTGTACTACCAATCCAGTTTTCCCAGCACCACTTGTTAAAGAGGCTGTCTTCTCCAGTGAGTGTTTTTCGTGTTGCTGCCTGACCGCTCTTTCAGGTAATTTTGTGTGTGGCTCAATCAGCAGCCAGCTTCTTACATTGTGAGTCACAACCCCATAAGGGGTCATGTAACTGAATGTGAAAAAAAAAAATAGCAAGAGTAAAACGTTTCTGAGTGCACAACAACCAAAAATTAACTCAAAATCAATCGCATAGTAAATCTGAGGCATTTCGCCCAACAGGGAGGAGGTTTCCAGCTCAGCTCCAGGTTGAATGACCTGGAACCCAAGCATGTGGAGTCTTCAGCAATAGGGTTTACCATCTAGTTCTGGTGATCAACCAAGAGCCTTGACAATGGCCTGAATGTTTTGGTACATCAGGAACCCTCCTGGCCAATAATTCACTGGAAGCCCTGGCACTGAAATTTTTCTAATAACAATCTATGGCTTCTGGGTTCACTAGAGGCTTTGTTTGTTTGTTTGTTTTTCAAGGTAGGGTCTCGCTCTAGTCCAGGCTGACCTGGGAATCACTATGTAGTCTCAGGGTGCCCTTGAACTCACAGTGACCCTCCTACCTTTGCTTCTCTGGTGCTGGGACTAAAGGTGTGTACCACCTCACCTAGCTTTTTTTTTGGGGGGGGTGGTTTCAAGGTAGTAGAGTTTTGATATTATTCTATCTCAAGGAATAAATTCTAATCCTAACCAACTGTGACCTTTGCCCTTGCTAGGCCTCAGTTTCTTCATTTGGCCCAAAGATAACATTAGCTTTCCTCTCCTGAGGTGACCTCTCCCCTTGGCCAAGTTGCCTTTAATGTGAGCTGTGCTTTCCACTTAATTCCTTTCTTTCTCTTACCTCAAAGAGAAGCACACCAGTCACTCTGGTGCAAGGTTTTACCATTAATTGCTCAAGAGAGCCAGGCATGTTGGTTTATGCCTATAATCCCAGCACAGGCAGATTGCCATGAGTTCAAGGCCAGCAACACACATAGGGAAGCTAAGGCCTCAACATTTTGGATCCCCAGTTATTCAGGAAACTTCTGTCATGGCTTGTCGTGACCACTTATTTAAAAAAATATATATATATATTTTTAATTTATTGTCCATAATGAGTTACAACATTTAGTGGGCAAACAATGAGTTGTTATCCCCAATTCCCCGCTGCCCTCCCCTCCCCACTCCGCTGGATAACCTCCTCCATGGGTCGTCTGGATCAGTCCTTGTGACAGGGGACCATGGAGAGCCTAGTATTCAGCCAGGTTCTCCTGGCCATGCCTCTGGATAATTAAAAAAATATTTTTATTTATTTGAGACAGAAAGAATCAGACAGACAGCGAGAGGGGAGAGATAGAGAGTATGCATGCACCAGGGCTTCTTGCCACTGCAAACAAACTCCAGACACATGTGCATCTGACTTTATGTGGGCATTGGGAATTAAACCTGGGCTATTGGGCTTTGCAAGCAAGCCTCTTTAACTGCTAAGCCATCTCTCTCCAGTTCCCTTATTTCTTTTTTAAAATGTATTCATTTGAGAGAGACAGAAAGAGGAAGAGAGGGAGAGAGGGGGGAGAGAGAGAGAGAGAGAGAGAGAGAGAGAGAAAGAGAGAGAAAATGAGAATGGGCCTGCCAGAGCTTCCTGCCAATGCAAACAAACTCTAGAAACAAGCAAAACTTTTGTGCATCTGTCTTTATGTGGGTGCTGAGGAGTCGAACTCAGGACATCAGGTTTTTTTTTTGTTGTTGTTGGTTTGTGTTTGGTTTTTTGAGGTAGGGTCTCGCTCTAGCCCAGGCTAAATTGGAACTCACTATGTAGTCTCATGCTGGCCTCAAACTCACAGAGATCCTCCTACCTCAACCTCCCAAGTGCTGGAATTAAAGGCATGTGGGCATGTGCCACCATGCTCAGACTCTTTTTGAGATAGGGTCTCATGTAACCCACACTCCAACTTGCTGTGTAGCCAAGGATAGTCCTTCATCTCCCAAGTGTTGGTATTACAGGTGTGTACTGCCACCAGTTTATGTGGCGCTGGAGATCAGGCCCAAGGTTTTGAGCATTCTAACTGAGGAGGCTGAGGTAGAGAATTGCTGTGAGTTCCACTTGAGCTGGGCTAGAGTGACAACAACAAAGCATTCTGATGGTTTACTCTCAACATTTAAATTCTGGACAGTAGGGTCTGAAGTTAGCTTCCAGAGGGCTTCAGAAACACCTCTGAGGTGTCCTTGAAGCCACTCTGAGCCCTTAGCCCTTAGTCTACTTCAGCCGCAACCAAAGGCCAACTCACTGCAGCCCATGTGGCTCTCCTCTGTGCATCTAATTGGCCTCACTGGGGCTGCTGGCTCATTTCCCTTGCTGCTGTATCTTGCCTTCGTGCCAACTACCCACTGCCAGGGCATTCTGGCTCTTCCTGTCTCTGTTAAACCTGGACAAATACCACCCCACAGAGAAAGGACCTGTCTTCCTGAGAAGTCACAAAGGTCTTGGATTAGTCAAGACTCTCCAGAGAAAATGAACCTATAAGGGCTATCTGTATCATCTCTATATCTTTACTATATATATAATCTACCTGGATTCATCGTAAGGACATATCATGCTGTTCTGGAGGCTTGGTGAGTCTACAATCTGATAGGATAGGTCTTAGGCTGGAGACTCGGGGAAGAATTGAGTCAAGTTCTGATGTCATCTGCTGCATTCTCCTGCTCAGGAAGATCAGCCGTTTCTCCTATCCAGGCCTCCTACTGATTGGATGAGACCCACGCATGTTATGGAGCGTACCAAGTTTAAAAGTCCAATAATTTAGATGTTAATCTCATTCAAAAAACCAAAAAAGAAAATACTGGGATACCTCTCATCTGGGATGCACAACTGGCTAGCCAGGTGGGATGTGCCCACTAGTATAAGAGTGCCATGTCAGTTATGGGGCTAAACAGCTGCTCTCCAATTGGATTTGAGGATCACTCCACGAGAGGGAATTCATGTCTGATACTGAAAACCTGGTCAGAAGCCTACGGCTGGGAAGGTCATAGCCCCCAGAAGAGAAGCCACTGTTGTTGTTTGGCTAAATGGATATATTGTACCCTCCATATTGCCCTTTAAATACTTGTTCATGCCCATATATTAGTGCTGCTCACTTTGGGTGAGAGACGCTACTCTTTTCAGATGGTTGTGACTGCTGGGAAGACTCAAAAGTCATCAAAGGGCAGAGCACTCAATTGTCACTTCTTCTAAGCACTTTGACAGCATAGAAAAGGGAAAAATACCTTCCCAGGCCTAAGGCAAAGCCCTGTTGCTGAAGAAATCACAGATTGCCATCAATCAGCATCGAAAGACCCTTCAACGTCCGGAACGGTATCCAGCCCCCAGAAGGCAGTTAGTGTAGTGCTGGAAGGCACTGCACAGGCTGCCAGAGGAAACTGATCAACAACACCTGGAATAAACAGAGACCACTGACACGAAACACAATTTGCGGTCATGAGTAGGCTGACCATACCTCCTACTGGGAGAGAACAGCGAACCAAGAAAGGAGCACTTGTGTAATGGAGGAGCCTGGGCCTAGGGGAGACAATCAACAGCTTTCAAATTCGGCCAATTTTCCACTTAGTGAGGGAGACCCCTTGTCTGGAGCTTGGGATTCAGGGCGATAGGCACCGGATTCTGTACTCTTGGGCTCCCAAGACAAGTTGCACTATGGGAGCGATTGACGGGGAGGCTACTAAAAATAGAATCTATGTAATCCAGAATTGTGTATATTTGTTAACCTACACTGATCTCACTCTCCAATGGATATTGTGTTTGTATTTTTCAGGATGCAGCAAGAGAGCTGGGACCCATCTAACCCTACCAACCGATAGCTGAGATTCTGGCAAAAGAGGAGCTACCACAGTCATACCGTGGAGGATCCAAATGGAACCCCGCAGAGAATTGACAGGATGAACAAGGGGCCCACAGCCACAGCCATTAAATCAACACAGGATAAGCCAGTGAGACAGAAACCAACGATTTCAACACAAAGACCCCTAAACTCACAACCTTAAAGCAGCCTTAATACTCATCCATCACGACTCAGGGACCTATGCGGAAGAGGGGGCGGAAAGATTGTAAGAGCCGTGGTGGGGGAGATTATCCAGAGGCATGGCCAGGAGAACCTGGCTGAATACTAGGCTATCCATGGTCCCCTGTCACAAGGACTGATCCAGACGACCCATGGAGGAGGTTATCCAGTGGAGGGAGGAGGGGAGGGCAGCGGGGAATTGAGGATAACAACTCATTGTTTGCCCACTAAATGTTGTAACTCATTATGGACAATAAAAAAAAAAAAGAAAAGGGAAAAATAGTAATTTTACTACAGTGGATAAACCTGAGAAACTACCTCAGCTGGTGGCCATTCAGCATCCATAGGTACAGGTGTTGGTGATGATATCAATATTGTATGTGATGAAAGTGGCTCTTCACATCTGTAACCTTCCTAAACCCTATGACCCCCATCTAGTCATGAGAACAACATCAGACAGATCTGGCTTGAGGGACAATCTGACTATCACACCTCAAGCTGTGAAGCCTATCAAACACAAGGAACGGCCAGAAAACCGTCACAGACAGAAGAGTCAAGGGAGAAACAAATGTTCATATAATGTGGGAACCTCAACTAGAAAAAGGGCATTAGACAAATAATAAAAATAGGAACAATAGGAATAATAATATAAAGTATGGACTTCATTTTTTAAAATTAGGACAGGTTCTTTTTTAAATATTTTATTCATTTTCAAGCAAGAGAGAGAGAGAGAGAGAGAGAGAGAGAGAGAGAGAGCACACCAGGACCACCACCTTGTGGGTCTGGCTTATGTGGGTCCTGGGGAATTGAACCCAGGGCCTTAGGCACTGGAGGCAAGTGCCTTAACCACTAAGCCATCTCTCCAGCCCAAGTCTGAACTTTATTAATAATGCATCTGTACTCATTCAATACTAGGAATCAAGATGTTATACTAAGGTCAGGTATTAAACATAGGGGAAATGAGAATTGTGCTAGGGTTTGTGAGAACTCTCTGTATTACCCTTAGGATTGTTCTATAAATAGAACCTATTAAAAATAAAATCAATTATAAAAAGTTTGACTGAAATTTGATCATACACACATTGGAGACAGGGTCTTGCTATGTGGCCCAAGCTAGCCTTGAACTCCTGATCCTCTCAGTCTCTCCAGCGCTGATCCCTCCATGTCTGGCAGTGATATTGATTTGAGATGCCCTATGATTTCCTTTCATGCTGATCTGTTGGTTGTTTACAGAGTGTGGGCGTTCAGGTGCAGCACCTTTGGTTTGAGCGCTGTGCCTGTGACACCCTGTCTGGAACTCTGTCAGTGCCCACCTTGGCAGACTTGCTCCTGTCAATAGTATGGCTTCAAGAAGTTTTGGGCCACCACATGATTAATCAGCATGGGCGTCATGGTTTGATCCAGGTGTCCCCCATAAACAAATGAATGTGTTCTGATAGATCAATCCTCAGCTGATGGCAGTTTGGGTTTTACAACCTCGATGAAGCTGTGTTGTCGGGGGCAGGCTTATGGGGTTATAAGCCAGCTTCCCCTTGCCAGAGTTTGGCACACCGTCCTGCCGCTGTTTCCAGCGCTGTGGCAGAGGTGATGTCCAGCCCTCTGCTCATGCCACCGTTTTCCCTGCCAGGATGGAGTCTCCCCTCGAGTCCGTAAGCCAAATAAACCCATTCCTCCACAAGCCGCTTTTGTTTGGGTTCTTTCTGCGCAGCAACTAGAAAGCTGACCGCAACAATGGGTTTCTAGGGACAAGAAGAGAAAAGTCATCCAGCTCTTGTCACTTACAGATTATGTCCCAATATGCCAAGAGCTGTTTACTACCCTTACAGTCTTCAGTGAGCTCTTACTGTAACCTGGCATGCTCAGGCTATCCTATCTATTCTCCTCATATGCCATTATGATGTTAGTTCCTGAAAGGAGTTCTGCTAATAATTTTTCTGTCATCTGTCTAGTTTGCTTTGCATATAGGTATATATGGAGGCAGGTGCCTTTTAACTGATGAGCACAGCTCCCTAGGTATATATGTAAATGAGAAGAGATTATTTGGTTGGTTTTTCCTCTGAAATTGACCATTATGAAACTTCTGCTGTAATATTAGGCTCTATTGTTAGAGTTGCATCCAGAGCCCCACTAAGGATCTTGACCCCGCCCCAGCTCTGATGATTCTAGAAACCTTTATGAGAAACTAGCTCTTGGCTAAGAAAAGCTGACTCATCTCCAGATGCCTAGGCAGACAAGGGGAGGCTGCTAACCACCCTGACCCCCACCCAACCAGTCACCAGCAGCAGACATAAGGAGCAAAGCCCAATTCTCTTTCCTTGAGGTGAGCTGTACCAGTGATGGAGACACACTGGAGCTCCCTACAAGATCAGCCTGAAGCAGACACCTGCCAAAGCTTCGTCGAGTTTTTTCTCCTGTCAGCATTCCTCCTCACAGGTTTCTTCTCAACTAATGATTCACCTGTCCCATCCCAGCCTGCATGTCTGTGTAACCAGTAATGGCACCATTGGTGGTCCAGGTGCTTGAGAGGCTGAGGCAGGAGGATCGTTTGAATCCAGCCTGGGCAACATAGGAAGACTCCTGTTCAAGAAAGAAATGCAATGAAGGGGCTGGAGAGGTGGCTCAGCGGTTAAAGGTGCTTGGTTGAAAAGCCTGATGGCCTGGGTTCAATTCTCCAGTACCCATGTAAAGCCAGATGCACAAAGTGGTGCATTTGTCTGGAGTTCATTAACAGTGGCAAGAGGCCCTGTCATGCCCATGTGCGCACTCCCCCCCCTCCTTGCAAGTAAATAACAAAATTTAAAAGAAAAATGGTGCTTACTTTAGCAGCACATATACTAAAATGGCCTCTGTGCAAACATAACACACAAATTCATGAAGTATTCCATATTTTTTGTTCTAAAAAAGCAATTATGTCTATAGATAAAAATTATGGAAGCCGGGTGTGGTGGCGCATGCCTTTAATCCCAGCACTTGGGAGGCAGAGGTAGGAGGATCACCATGAGTTCGAGGCCACCCTGAGACTACATAGTGAATTCCAGGTCAGCCTGGGCTAGAGTGAGACCCTACCTCGAAAAACCAAAAAAAAAAAAAAAAAAAAATTATGGAAATAAAATTTTTATACCAAAAAAGAAAAAAGTTTTAAAAAATAGTTTATTATTTGCAAGGAGAGAAAGAGAGAGAGAGAGAATGAGAATGGGTGCTTCAGGGCCCCTTAGTCCTACAAACAAAATCCAGATGTATGCACCACTTTGTGCACCTAGCTTTAGGTGGGGACTGGGGATTCAAACCCAGGCTGTCAGGCTTTCAAGTGCATACCCTTAACGTCTGAGCCATCACTCCAGCCCAAGAAAAACATTTTTAAAAGAGGAATGTAGCCGGGCGTGGTGGCGCACGCCTTTAATCCCTGCACTCGGGAGGCAGAGGTAGGAGGATTGCCGTGAGTTCAAGGCCACCCTGAGACTACACAGTGAATTCCAGGTCAGCCTGGACTAGAGTGAGACCCTACCTCAAAAAAAAAAAAAAAACAACAAAAAAAAAATCAAAAAAAAAAAATTAAAAGAGGAATGTAATGAAGGAAAAGCACTCGAGTGAAAAGCCAGGTTGTAAGGTTTGAAACATATAATTTTGGGGCTCTTTATAAGAAGAAAAGTGCAAAATTATCTGGCTTTCTGTTGTTTGCAGATATATGGCCAGGTGGCTAGGGTTCACCCACTCCGGTTCCCCAGGGCCTTGGAAGGGGCTTGTGAAAATGGAAGAGTCCAACGGTTAGTTTCTTTTGTTTCATGGTACATCTGTTCCCAAAGATCTCCCCCCCTCCCTAGGTAGGGTCTCACTCTAGCCCAGGCTGACCTGGAATTCACTGTGTAGTCTCAGGGTGGCCTTGAACTCATGGTGATCCTCCAACCTCTGCCTCCTGAGTGCTGGGATTAAAGGCGTGCGCCACCACGCCCAGCTGCTTTTTTTTTTTAAAGCATGTTTGTATGTGTGCGTGTTCATGTGTGTGCAAGTGTGTCTGTGTGGAGAGGCCAGAGGACAACCACAGCTGTCTTTTCTTAGGAGTGCCATCTAAGTCCCTTGAGAGAGATCTCTCTTTGGCCTTGAGCTCACAGATTGGGCTCTACTGGCTGGCCAGTGAGCCCAGGGATGCTCCTGCTGGTTTGAATGTATGGCCCACAGACTGGTTTTTATTAAGATTGAGCTTGCAACTTGAGTTTCCAATGGGTGGAGCCCTGCTGGGGAAGAGGTGTGTCACTGGGGGCAGACCTCACAGTCCAGCCCTAAGGTGTGAAGAGACCAGTTTGAGCTCTGGCTGTTGGGTTTTGCTGGCTGCTGGTGCAATTGTTTCTCTCTGCTTGGATCTATGGAAGGAGCCAGCTTCTTCTGCCACAATGGAACTTCCTTCTGGTAGAACATCCTTTAAATGACATGTTCTTTGTGTTTTTTTCATAATAATATCTGTGTCTTTAAAGTTCATTTCTACTCTATAATCATTTTTCTTTTATAGTCTGCTTAATGAGGATAAAAAGATAAGACCTTCTAAACTACAGTTATTTCAGACATAGCATTTTAAATCCTCAAATAATTTCTCCTAATGAAATCATCCATTTATCTTTGAGTATGGTTCTATTTTCTGAATCAGTGTTAGCCAGACGTGGTGTGCACACTTTTAATCCCAACACTTGGGAGGCAGAGGTGGGAGGATTGCTGAGCGGTTGAGACCACTCTGAGACTACATCATGAATTCTAGGTCAGCCTGGGCTAGAGTGAGACCCTACCTCAAAACACACACACACACACACACACACACACACACACACACACACACAGAAAAAGTGTTAGGCCTGAGGTTTTAAAATTTGAATCCCTCAGAAAAAGTAAATTACCTTTTTTTTTTGTTTGTTTGTTTTAATTTTTTCGAGGTAGAGTCTCGCTCTAGCCCAGGCTGACCTGGAATTCACTCTGTAGTCTCTGGGTGGCTTTGAACTCACGGCAATCCTCCTACCTCTGCCTCCCGATTGCTGGGATTAAAGGCATGTGCTACCTTGCCCAGCTTTCAAATTACCATTTAAAAAATATTTGTATTTACTTGTGAGCACTTGTGTGTGTGCGTGCGCGCGCACACACACACACACATACACAGAGAGAGAGAGAGAGAGAGAGAGAGAGAGAGAGAGAGAGAGAGAGAGAGAGAGAGAGAATAGAGAAGGGGCACACCAGGGCTTCCTATCACTGTAAACAAACTCCAGACACATGTGCTACTTTGGCATCTGGCTTTACATGGGTACTGGGGGAATGGAACCCAGCCTGGCAGGATTTGCAAGCAAGCACCTTTGACCCTGAGCCATCTCCCTAGCTTCAAATTAGTTTTTTAAAAAATTATTTCTTAAAAAAATTATTTCTTTATTTGAGAGAGAGAGAGAGAGAGAGAGAGAGAGAGAGAGAGAGAGAGAGAGAGGGAGAGAGGGAGGGAGGGAGGGAGAGGAAATCCAGACATAGGCACCACATTGTGCATCTGGCCTATGTGGGTCCTGGGGAATTGAACCCGGGTCCTTAGGCACTGGAGATAAGTGCCTTAACCGCTGAACCATCTCTCCAGCCTCAAATTACTTTTTTAAAGGCTCTTTTTTTTTTTTTTTTGGCTACCTGTGTGGTCAGTAAATCTTTGTCTTATAAAACATTAGAAAGAACAAAAAGATTCTCAGGTAGGAAGCAAATGTATTGTTTCTAAGTCAAGATTTTATCCAAAGTCTTCCTAAAATGTAAGCCAGAGGTACTAGAAATCCCCCGCAAAGCCCAGTGAAGACAGCACAGGCCTTCCTGGCTTGTTGGGCCAGCGGCAGGAAGCTTTTGTTGCCTTCCCTGCCGAGCCATCCCTCGTGTGTGTCCATGCCTCTTCAGCCTTTCTTTTTCAATGCCTCCTCTGATCTTTCATTGTGATGATATTAGGAGTCTTCCAAACCCTGTTTCTTTGGGGAGTCTGTCTTGGATCTCCGAGGAGCAACCATGCTCAGATGAGCCTGTCTTGGGCTTTGATGATAAAAGCCTCCCTCTGTGTGCGCTTCCTCTCTGCAACTCAGCTTGTCCATTTGCAAAGCTTGTGCAGAACAGTTCACATAGGCCATTGTATACCACTTCCTTTTGTTTATTTTTATAATTTATAAAAATGCAGTCTATTTTTTAGCTTTGTTTTGCTTTTGACTTGATTTTCAAAAGTGATTTCTAGTGGAGAGATGGTTCAGTGGTTAAAGGCGCTTGCTTGCAGAGCCCAATAGCCTGGGTTTGATTCCCCAGTACCTTCATAAAGCCAGATATACAAAATGGCCCATGTGTCTGCAGTGGTAGGAGGCCCTGGCATGCCCATACTCATTCTTTCTCTGCCTCTCTCTCTTTCAGATAGATAAATAAAAATATTTAAAAAATAATTTATTCAGGGCTGGAGAGATGGCTCAGCCGTTAAGGCACTTGCCTCCAGTGCCTAAGGCCCCGGGTTCAATTCCCCAGTACCCACATATGCCAGACGTACAAATGGTGGCCCTGGTGCTCCCTCCCTCTCTCTCTTTTTCTCTCTCTCTGTATTTCTCTGCTTGAAAATAAATTAATAAAATATATTTTAAAAAAATAATTTATTCATTCAAATAATGTTGAGAATTTGCTATGAGCCAGGGAGAGATAAAAACTAAGTGGAAAAAATACACATAAAATATTCTTTAATGACATAAGAAAATGGCTTTCTTTTATGATTTTGAGATAATTTCTGCCTTTGTAGTTTATTTTTCTTCTATATTTCAGCTGCTGGTTATAAAAATACTTAAGTAGGGCTGGAGAGATGGCTCAGCAGTTAAGGCACTTGCCTCCAGTGCCTAAGGCCCTGGGTTCAAATCCAGACCCCACAATGTGGTGGCCCTGGTGCACTCTCTCTCTCTCTCTCTCTCTCTCTCTCTCTCTCTCTCTCCCTGTATCTCTCTGCTTGAAAATGAATAAATAAAAAAAATAAAAAGAAAATAAAAATACTTAAGTAAAAGCAAAGATAGGTGGATAGATTATAAAAGTTGGCAGAAAATCATAATCTTAAGAATTATCAATAATTCCTTTGGGGTTTCAAGTACAACAATAATATGGAAAGTTGGATTAGATACTGTTCTAGGCGCCTTAGCATCAAGCTTTATTCAGTACTGACATCCATATTTGCTTGGGAAGAATAATTCTGGCAGCATTATTACTTGAAATGTTTTACCTGAAATATACAAAAAGTACTTCTGTGAATACAGTTTGGAATTACATGGAGATGTTTGCAAAATATTAGTTTAATTTCCCTGTCAATAAGCCTCTTATCACTACTTATTCCTGCATTAATTCCTCAAATTTGCTTAGAAACTTGTGCTCAAGGAACACTGTACTAATCAAATGTGTATGAAGGCAAATGGAATCAGTTATGTAGTTAATTATGTATATGAATATTTATTTATTTATTTATTTATTTATTTATTTATTTATTTATTTATTTGTAAGCAGAGATAGATACAGAGAGAGAATATGAGCGCTCCAGGGCCTCTAGCACTGGAGGCAAGTGCCTTAACCATGAGCCATCTCTCCCGCCCTGTATATGAATGTTTTGAATCCATTGTTGGTTTCTTTTTGTTTGTTTTTCTTTTTGGTTTTTCGAGGTAGGGTCTCGCTCTAGTCCAGGCTGACCTGGAATTCACTATGTAGTCTCAGGGTGGCCTTGAACTCATGGCAATCCTCCTACCTCTGCCTCCTGAGTGCTGGGATTAGAGGCGTGTGCCACCACGCCCCGGCTATGAATCCATTGTTGTTTAAGCTCTGAGATTTAAAATTTATTGGACCTAGAAAGTAAAATTTAGTGACAGGCAGTAGATTCCCTCCCACAGCCCTCTGCTCAGTTGCAGAAAATTGTAATTCTAAAATTTCCGCCTAGTAATATGGTTTAAAATATTAGACATTTTATATAATCCTTTGTGTATGTGTGTACGTACACAGTTCAAAGGGATATGCAAACTCTGTGAAATGTACTACAATTTTGGCCAAAAGCAAGGCCCTTGGTGACAAGCCGAGAGGGCCATAACATTTTTCCATTAACATTTTAAACCTGTTCCCATTTCGCTTTTTAATTTTGGCTAAAGCATGAGCCATTTTTATCATTCTGCATAGACAGCATCGACTTGGCTGTTCCCTCATTGTATTAATTAATAAAGATTCCAAATGAGTCATAATTTTATCCAAGCAGTAGTTTTGGCAGGAAGGTAACTTGGATGAGCTCTCTCATTTGTCCTTCTCCAAAGAGAATGTTAGTGTCCTGGCCTCATCCCTGTAGCACATCCTCTGGACCGCCACCTGCCGCTGAGGGGTGGGAGGTTTTCCTACTGGCCTTGGCCAATGCAGAATAAAAGCTCTACTAGTCTCCTGTATGTCCAACTCACACGCAAGTGAGCCTGGTGACATGCCTGTCCCAGGGGTGCTTTCTGGCTTAGCGTATGGACATTTCTACGAAAAAAATGAAGACAAAATCTGTATTGAAAATTTCCTGAAGCTCTTGGCTGGAGTCTGCTTAGGAAAACAAAGTACTTCATCACACAACACTGAAGCTGGCTCTTCTAAATGATTCTTGAGACATGTTTACTTCCCCCCAGATCCCAGGACCTGTAGCAGTTCTCATATGCAATTAGTTAGGGTCATGCCAAAGGGTCCAAAATGTAGTGGCTGAAAAGAAAAAAGGTGATTTTCATTTGTTTTATGGTTTCTCTTTGGTGACCATTGGAATTTAGACGATCCTGGTCAGCAGGGCCACTCTGCTTCCTGTTCAAGAGCCATGTTCTTTTGAAAGCATGGCCCAGCATGGATGCCAACCGAGCAATAACACACGGGGGCTGGAGAGATAGCTCAGTGATTAAAGGTGGTAGCTTGTAAAGCCTGACAGCTCTAGTTCGATTCCCCAGTACATGCATCTGGAGTTCTTAGGCAGTGGCAGGAGGCCCTGGTGCACCCATTAGCTATGCTCCTCAGTCTCTCTCAAACACACACTTACACCTCAGATGGAATCCAGTTAGAAGAAAAGACAAAGAGAATGGAGGAGACGTTCGGGATACTTAAAGACCCAAGGTCATAAATGCACTTTTGTTTCTGCTAACAGTTCATTGGTGACAAATTAATCTTTTTGTTGTTGTTGTTTACAGGGAGCCGGGACGATCGCCATTACAAGATGGCGCCCACTTCCTTGCAGCTTCCATGCCCAGAGTGTTTGACCAAGGCTGAATTTAAGAAATGGACTGTGTGCTTGGCTACGGATATGGGACTGAGATTTAAGATTTGAAGTTGGAAAAACCTCAAAGCAAGTTAACTTACTGGCCCAGAGACTGGCTTTTGATTATGGCCCAACTGCTTTACATTAAAATAATGGAGAAATGCCTGAGGTGTTTCCACCCAGGAAGGACAGAA
>PVHP010014802.1:0-38489 GCA_004024765.1 Zapus hudsonius
TTTTTCTCTCCATCTACACTATCACAGTGGTTGGGAATATTGGCATGATCCTCATAATCAAGATTAACCCCAAACTGCACACCCCCATGTACTTTTTCCTCAGCCACCTCTCCTTTGTGGATTTCTGCTACTCCTCCATCGTTGCTCCCAAGATGCTGGTGAACCTCGTTGTAACAGACAGAAGCATTTCTTTTATGGGATGTCTGGTGCAATTCTTTTTCTTTTGTACTTTTGTGGTAACGGAGTCATTTTTATTAGGGGTTATGGCTTATGACCGTTTTGTGGCCATCTGCAATCCTCTGCTCTATGCTGTGTCCATGTCACAGAAGCTCTGTGTCCTGCTGGTGGTGGGTTCCTATGCCTGGGGTGTTACATGCTCCCTGATACTGACATGCTCTGCTGTAAACCTGTCTTTCCATGGTTTCAACACAGTCGATCATTTTTTCTGTGAGTTCTCTTCTCTGCTCTCACTTTCATGCTCCGACACTCACCTCAACCTTTTGTTACTTTTCATCTTTGCCACTTTTAATGAAGTCAGCACCCTCCTCATCATTCTGTTGTCTTATTTGTTCATCGTTGTTACCATCCTCAAAATGAATTCAGCCAGTGGGCGTCTCAAAGCCTTCTCCACCTGTGCCTCCCACCTGACCGCCATCACCATCTTCCATGGCACCATCCTGTTCCTGTACTGCGTGCCCAACTCCAAGAACTCTAGACACACAGTCAAAGTGGCCTCCGTGTTCTACACAGTGGTGATCCCCATGCTCAACCCACTGATCTACAGTCTGCGGAATAAAGATGTCAAGGAAACAGTGAGCAAAATAATAGACACTAAACTCTGTTCTAATTAATTATGTCTCATGACTGAGTTTGATTTTTAGGCTAATTGTGTCCATAAGGATTGTCGCCATGGATCCTATTAAAATTAATATGAATAATATTGTCCAGTGAAGTGGAAATTAAATTTTAGTTCAATAGAATAAATTGGTCAATGACCTTTGATGCTTAAAAGTACCAGCAATCTCTGCCCATTGTTTCATTTCTAAAATTTCAATAACATTTACATGGTAGAAAACTTTTGTTCTTCGTCTTGGTTACAGAATCAAGTTTGCACAGATTAATTTCCTGATGGAATGACTGAAAATATACTGCTTAAGTAGGGAATCAAGTAATAGACTGAGACACATTTTAAAGTGAAATGATATCTTTCATTTTATTTCAAGGTAAGAAATTTAAAGCATGGGGGGTGAATCTTAAAAATTAGCCAACAGGCTGAGGGTGTGTGCTAGACAAGAAAACACACCCAGCTCACAAGACATGTTTATCTAGGTGTGTATTGAACCCCCCCCCCAAAAAAAATAAAAACTGGAAGCAGACTCCTCAATGGGAAGGAAGAGATCTTATGGGTGGTAGGAAATGGAGAGGACCAAGGAGTCAATGCAGGAAGAAAGGAGATGTGGATAGTAACTACACAGGTTGAAAACCAACCCTGTAGTTAGAGAGGAGGCACAGAGAGGGAACTGGGGGACAGTTGCAAATGAGAACTAGGAGTAGTGAATCATATGTATAGATGCCACTATGAAACCCATAAATAAATAGTGAATACTTATAAGCACACTTAAGAGGGCTCACAGTGGAATGGGACCAGGCAATGGGCCATATTCGTATAACCCAGTGGAAATATGACCAATATGCAATATGTTCCTACAGGAAAGCTCATAATAAATGATCCAAAAATAATTTAAAATGATTGTGGCAGAGTGAAACATCATGAGATTCTAACTTATTTTGGTGGTTGTTAATTTCTTTGTATATTTCTTTGTATATTTATTTGCACGTTAGTATACATGTATGAATGTACAAGTGTACAAATGTATGTATGTATGCATGTGTACATGTATGCATGTATGTGTGTATGCATGTATGTATGTGTGCATATATGTATGAATGTGAGGGTGCACATGGCGCAGTGCACAGTGAGGTATGTGTGTGATGGTCAAAATATAGCTTCGAGGTGCTCCACTTTTCTGTGACACAAGTTCTCTTGATTATTCAAAGGAGTCTTGTTTCTGAAGGTCTGAGTCTCCTGGTGATACCTCATGGGTTCATTGTGATTTCAATGTACCTACAACAATGTGAGGATGAGCCAGACCTTCAGAATCTATACAATATTGCAAGAATTGGAGCACATCATAGATGGAAAGGTGAAGCCAAGATTCCTTAAACTTATATTTAACCTTCATAGACACAGTGTGACTTGTGCACCTATACACACACTTACCAAAACATATATAAAAACATGCAAATAAATAAAAATATAATTACTTACAACAAAAATTAAGACTTACATAATATTAAACACTGCATAGTACTTTTAAATTTTATAAAATTTTAACTTATTGTAACTTTTCCTGTGTGAACATAATCATACTAGTGATATTTTAATTGGGTTACACACTTACAGTCCATCTATTTGGCCCCAATTCAACTGAGGACCAGTATCTCCTAGGGTTAAATGTACACACTGATGAAAAATTAGTGGGTCTCATCATGCATCTTCATAAATAATTTATTACTCTTGGTTCTCATTTGCTCCTATTTCCCATTTCCCTCACTGTGCCCCCTTTTTATCCACTTCAGAGTTACTATCCCCATCGACTTTCTTATTGCTTGACCCCATTAACTCTCAATTTTCTACCACACATAATATCTCATCCTTCTGACTTTTGATCCTTTTCAAATCTTTGTCTACCACACACCTACATAAGTATGCACATACATCAATGTGTGATGTATTATCATTTCTGGCTAGGTACCACACACACCTGGTGGCCTGTTTGTTCATTTCTAAGACTCCCTTATTCCTTAGGGCTTATAAAATCCAAAGTATTAGAATAACTTTTAAGATATTATTATTCCACATAAAATGTAATTCTGTCTATGACTTGATCTCTATAGTTAAGCAGATAGTTTTCCTTCAATCAACTGGGAAATTTATGTGCAAAAAGCAGATTCTATAACTGAAAACTATCACACTTGATTAGAGAATCTGATTGTTGCAGCTTCCAGTGAATAAGAGCAAAATCCAAGCTATTACAGAATGCCCAGAAAAGGAGGTGAACTTCCAAGTACACAGTACTCCACCAGTCACACTTATCACATCTGTGAGGGCCCAGGGAACATTAGAGATATTTATATCTGTAATACAGATATTTATACTTTGGTGGAATAAAAAATGAGTTCTGCTTTCAAAATGCAGAAGGCAGAAGGAAGTAGACATTGAGGAGACAGAAAACAAATCAACACAAAAAAAATTAGTCTGTTGGATCTGAACACTAAGGAAAAATTACAAAATACATTTAAAGGGTTGGATCTATTGGGGGACATTCAGTCAAACTACCACACCTGCCAAGGAATTTTCCCTATTTTGTGTGTTAATCAAAGCTTGCATCCATTTACAAAGACACTAATACTATTTTCCATGTGAACATAACATGCATGTGAAATGTCTGCTATAAAATCAAGGCAAGGCTTTACTTTTCCATAAGTAAAATTAATTTATCTGCCATTGATGATATTAGTAAAAGAAGTTACCATGACCTGGATTTGAAGACGGAATAATTTATCAGTATTCTCTATGCATATTTTTTTCACTCTATACATGGCATCAACAGGTATCACGAGATTTCAATGTTCCTATGACAATGTGAATGAGAACCAGGGGAGTCAGACCTTCAGAAGCAGGTGCATTGAGGAGGATGAAGCCGTGTTTTACAGGACCTTAGAGCATAGACCCTTCAAAATTATACTTTAACACGCACAAGCACATTGTGGATTGCTTATCCATACACAATCACTTACATACACACATACATACATGTATACTAAAACACAAAAATAAACAAAAAGGTTAATGAATATAAACCACTTATGCCCGGTGTGTTGCACATACATTTTGTCCGAGCACTAGGGAGTCCACATATATTGCCATTATTTTTACATTTGTTTCTTATTTTATAGTGGATTTTATGGAAGAGGAGATACATTTTATACAAAGGGGAGTCAGAAAAGGGAGTATCAGACAAGTACGTAACATGAGTAGCACTATGTCAATTAAGCTTTTTAAACCTTTAAAAGTAGAAACCCATCTTCCAAGAAAGGAGCTAGTGTCCAGTTTCTTGTCATTTTTTTAAAAGTAATTTTAAGGGAGGACCCAGTTCTGGGTTCTTTTAGCATTTTGCATAGTGGGGATATGATGAGTTCAAGCTATTAGAAATAGTAATGGAAGATGTTTTTAACGTCTACTCAAGTGAAATAAAAGAGTAGGAACAGCATTTTCTCAGTAGAGGCCCAGTGAGCTAGAGTAACTTCTGTCAAACATATGACAAAAGTTTGACAGACAATAGAGATATTGACATATACAAGGGATGACAAGGGACAAAATTGAAAAATCCAGAGACTTTTCAGTCACTGGTTGTGCTATGGGACTTGGACTAAAGATGTGGATGTTTGCTGATGGTTGTTGAGCTTGCCTTGGCCCTGTATTTCCTTGTTATGCCTCATAGCAGTTGAAAATGTTTGCTCTGTGCCATTATATGTTAAAAGCTTATAACTTGTTTTGATTTTACAAAATTTAAAGTTAAAAACAATCTTAACTTTCAGATAAGACTATGGGATCTTTAAAATTAGAATAAACATAATATAGAAATTATAATTCTTTTGGGAGCCAGGGGTGTATTGTGGTAGTCTGAATAATGTCCCCCAAAAGAATTAAGGATTTATTAAAATTATTTTTTCTAGGCTTCTGGCTGGAAGAAGTGTCACTTTGGCCTAGCCTCCTGGAGACTGACCCTTTCTAATTTAGATGTAAAATACTAGGAATAGATATGCAAAAGAAGAGCCTGAACCAGTCTAGTGTTCTGCATTTTGTAAATCACAGTGTGTTACAGTGTGCTTGCTGGCTTGCTTCTGGAGGTGCTGCCTCTCTCTCTCTCTCTCTCTCTCTCTCTCTCTCTCTCTCTCTCTCTCTCTCTCTCTCTCTCTCTCTCTCTCTCTCTCTCTCTCTCTCTCTCTCTCTCTCTCTCTCTCTGCTAGCTTCTGTGAAAGGGGGCCAGCCTTTCCTTAGCTTCCCCTGATCTGTTCAATAAATATTTTCCTTCCCAAATCATGCCTGGTTTAAAGATTCATCTCAGTGGCTTGTGGCTGACTACGGCAACTGTTATACCAACTTTGAAGAGGAACTATAAAAGATCCCAGAGATGGTTTCTTTTCCAGACAAGCACATTCTCTTCAAATAAAAGTTAATTTCTGTTTGATTGTAAGACATTAGCTCTACTAACTATCATCAAACCTAGTAGACATGCATTATTCATATGTCAAAGGCAAACTCCACAAGAAGAGGATGAAAAAAAATTTAGCATTCATTAATTTTGTGAGTGTTTTTTTTTTTTTACTTCCATATTTCTCAAAATGTAGATCAAGGGATTTAGCATGGAGATCACCACTATGTAAATCACAGAGGCCACTTTGTAAGCTTTGCACTTTTGGATACATAGTAAATAAATTTAACCAAAGAAGTAGCTTATTTCTCCATTTACAAAATATCAATGAAATAAATGTACAGAAGATATGTGTAATGACAAGTTATTTCTATCAATTAGAATAATTAATATTCTCAAAATATCAATAGTACTCAAAACAATAAACAGATTAGATACAATTTCCATTAAAACACCATTAAATTTGCCACAGTAATAAAAAAAAACTGAAACTTGTACATAACCACAAAATATCACAAGTAGACAAATTGTTCTAAGAAGAAAAAGAACAAAGCTAGAAACACAAATAGGCAAAATTTTCACTCTTTCCAGTTTCCATGCTGTTTTGCTACTTCCATGACAAAAAGCTCTGATCGGTTTTCTCTACCCCCAAAATGTTTGCATTTCTAGAACTTCCTGCAGTCTAGAGAAGGTACATGGAGTGACAGGTGTATATCAAAGTCCTGAGAGACATTCTGATTTTGACACACTAGTTCAGAATCTTGAAAAGCTGTGATGTGTACAATCCAAGACTGATATGTTGGATAATATGAAAGCAAGACATCCTACCCATCATCTGATTGACATCAGGCTAACCACCAGAGATGAATGTGAGCCAATCTTCCTCACCTGACCTGCGAGGGGATAGCACACACGTGGGCCAATAATCCAAGACCAGCCACACCAGGATTGAGTCAGCTTTGACCTCTACAGCTGGCCATGCAATGGGCCGCTATTGTTTTTTTTTACCAAATACAGTTAATGATGGTTTCTTATGCAGTCTTTACAGTTATTCTTTCTCAGCATTTGGAGAAGTTACTCAAGGAATTTCTGAATTATCATTTCAATAAATTATATTTGCCATTCTTCCACTTATAGGTGATTTACTTAAAATATAATTTCAGAAAACATAACACTTCCATTTAGCTTTTCCAAAACTAATTTTTTTTAAATGATATTATCATGAAGTCTAATCATATACAGTAAAAGTGTAAGGCCACTATTCAGTGAAGTAAACCTGATAGTGAAGGACAAAGACACCAGAATTTCATTGATATAGGAAATGGAAACAATTTCATCTACAGGGCAAGATAGTTTGTCACAGCTGCTATGGGAGAGAGAAAAATATGAAGTATTATAAATGAATACACACTTCCTTTGTCTTTGCCCACCATCAACTACCTTCCTCCAGGCAAGTGTGCATGGAAATTCTCCCACTGTTACCTGGATATGTTATCCAGTCCTAAGGCAGCAAGTGAAGGGTTTGTACAAAGCACTTAGAAATACCTGTCCTAAACAGGTTCTCAACTATGTAATTCATGATGTTCAGTCCAGAGAACATTTTTTTGTGGAGTATACACTCTCCACCTCATTGTAGGGCTTCCCAGTATCACCACGAGGTGGCACTACCACCCCCTGCTGCTCCCCATTTTAAATTTTTGTCCCTATCCTCAACAAACTTCACTGGTTTGAAATCACCCTGAGTGTGTATAATTTTGAGAGTGTCTGTCACTGAATGTATATGAAATTAGAGCTGATTCAGAATATTTTCGGACATGAGTAAAATATTATACAAAATCAAAGTATATTGAGTCCCTTTTGTATAACAATGCAAACAACAACAAATCAATAATGAAAAGTAAAGAGAATATCTATTAAATATTACTATTAAATAATAAAAAAATCAAGTAACAGATCAAGGGGATGAAGACCTTTCTGGAAGCATGAAAAACTGAGAAACAGAATGCATCAACTGTTGGGGTGCAGCAGAAGTGTTGAGATATAAACTCACAACCAGCAAGCACATATAAGAATCAGAAACCGGGCTGGAGAGATGGCTCAGCAGTGAAGGCACTTGCCTCCAGTGCCTAAGGCCCCCGGTTCAATTCCCCAGTACCCACATGGGCCAGACCCACAAGGTCGTGGCCTTAGTGCTCTCTCTCTCTCCCTCCCTCCCTCTCTCTCTTTCTCTCTCTCTCTATCTCTTCTGTAACTCTCTGCTTAAAAATGAATGAGTAAAATATTAAAAAAAAAAAAGAATCAGAAACCTCTCAAGTCAGCAACCTTAGCTGAATTGGAAAGAACCAGAGGAAACAAGAGCAATCTAAGCATGGTGTAATGAGAGAAATGACAAAGATCATTAGTAGCAATCCCCATATGGAATAGTAAAAGATACATAGCTGGTTCTTCAAAAGGTTAAACAGAGTACAGTATTTTTACAATCGAAACCACAGCATTATGCATTTGTCTCCATAGA
The DNA here is from genome assembly GCA_004024765.1 of Zapus hudsonius. Lineage (NCBI taxonomy): Eukaryota > Metazoa > Chordata > Mammalia > Rodentia > Dipodidae > Zapus > Zapus hudsonius. The sequence goes on from PVHP010014802.1 coordinate 7,795, forward strand.
CAAATGCACACCAAGAGACCAGAGGGAAGAGGAGGAAAGCTTACACAGGCATCAGCCGTTAGCCTTTCTGCTTCCAGCCTCTAAAGTGCAATAAATTTGGTAAGTCCTGTCTACTGCCATGGACCATATTTATTCAAATCAGCCAGGTTTCTATGAGCACAGGTCAACATATCAGAAAGTTCAAGGGATCTGAGAAAATTCGTCCTGAAGCAAGTCCCAAACAAGTTTTTCTTGCCAAGACAATGGATACTTTTAGAGGTTGTGCAAATTTACCTGTGGTGTATACTTGTTATGAAATATCTATACTCTTTCAAATGCTCAGCACCAGTTTGATTTTAGAAGGCTATAATCAGTGCAAAACTGAGTTGCAATGATAGTAACTTATACACCCATATATATATATATATATATATATATATATATATATATATATATATATATATATATATTTACAACACACCCTTGCATGCAACTTGTAGCTCAATGCAACATTTACTTGGTAGTATATTTTTTCAATATTACATGTGCTAATAAAGTAATTTAGAAGAAAAATTCTAGGCATGCTGTAGTTACAAGTGCAGGTCTTATTCTTTAAGAAGATGAAGGGGAAAAAGATAACAATCTTATATTCATTATTTTTCTGACTGTATCCTTGACATCTTTATTCCTCAGACTGTAGATCAGTGGGTTGAGCATGGGGATCACCACTGTGTAGAACACAGAGGCCACTTTTACTGTTTGTCTAGAGTTCTTGGAGTTGGGCACGCAGTACAGGAACAGAATGGTGCCATAGAAGATGGTGATGGTGGTCAGGTGAGAAGCACAGGTGGAGAAGGCCTTGCGACGTCCACTTGCTGAATGCATCTTCAAGATGGTAATGAGGATGAGCACATAAGACAAGAGAATGACGAGGAGTGTGCTGACAGCATTAACTGTAGAAAGGGTGAAAAGAAGTGCTTGCTGGACATGAGTATCAGAACAAGAGAGGGCAAGCAGGGAGGAGAACTCACAGAAGAAGTGATCGATTTTGTTGAGGCCATGAAAAGATAATGGTACAACAGAACACGTCATTGTCAAGGAGCATGTTAACCCCCAAGCATAGGATCCCACCACCAGAGTGACACAGAGCTTCTGAGTCATGGCCACTGTGTAGAGCAGGGGGTTACAAATGGCCACAAAGCGGTCATAGGCCATCACTACCAGTAAAATAGATTCTGTTACCACAAAGATGGCGAAGAAAAAGTATTGTAGTATACACCCCCAAAAAGATATAGTTCTGTCCTTTGCAACCAAGTTCACAAGTACTTTGGGAACAAAGATGGAGGAGTAGCAGAAATCCACAAAGGAGAGGTGGCTGAGGAAAAAGTACATGGGGGTGTGCAGTTTGGGGTTAATCTTGATTATGAGGATCATGCCAATATTCCCAACCACTGTGACAGTGTAGATGGAGAGAAAAACCACAAAGAGTGGGGCTTTCAGGGTTGGGTAATCTGAGAAGCCCAAGAGAATGAATGTTGTCATGCTGTGATTATTATCTGAGAGGAGCATGGTTTCTCTTTGTCAGAGTATGAATGCTTGTCCTGAAAGAAAATCATGAGTGAGGTTATTATCTACTATTAATCTACTATTAAGATCTATTTGCTGGAGGCTAAAACAAGTATTGCTTTCAACATCTGGGTCATGATATGGCAGATAAGTTACAGAACACAAATTTTAATATACCACAACCATCTTTAAACTGTGACAAAAATAATACAATTGAGTTAAATTCACAGGTTTTTATATTTTAATACCTTCAACAAGAAGATGAGATTGCCTTGTGTTATCTTAAACTAATTCTAACATAATACAGTCATTCCTCATTTTCTATGTATAATTTAAAGTATTAACCTAATATAATAGTTTATTTTACAGCCATGCAATTGCCAATAACTCTCAATTTTATAACACACATTCACTCATTCACTCATTGACACACTGATTAATTGTGTTCTTTTTCATATTTGACTTTCCAATTTTTATGTTTATGGCCCTGTGAACGTTAGTACAGAAGTGAATCCTTTTTTTTTTGAGACATTAAGGTTTTCAATTTTCATCATGTTGTTCAAGCAATAAAAAATTACATTGATTTTATAGCTTATGGGGTAGATGAGACAGTTAATTCAGTGAATTGCTTGTCCTGTAAGTCTGAGGACTTTCATTCAATCCCCAGTGCCAATGTATGAAAAATAAACTGGGAGACATCACCAAAGTTTTTAATCCTCTTGCTAAGTAGACGGCCACCGTCAAGTCCTCAGCGCTCACTGTCAGAAAGCACAGCCTTCTTGGACTCTCTTAAGCAAGAATAACTCTCTTGTCCACTAGCCTACAAACACACATGCACACATGTGCATATGGACCAAAACATGCTCTCTCTCTCTCCCTTGTTACCCCTCTGTCTCAAACACCACAAAACATGTCACTGTTTAGTCGCAAGCTTTAACCCAGAGCTATCAGGACTTCCTCAAGATGGAGAGATACAGAGAAATTTGCACAGATATGTCTAGAGTCCAGATGCTCAGATTTCAACTAATAATTTCATTTCTCACACATTGTATTTTCTTTGGTCCAGTAACTAATTTTTTTCTAATTTGCTTTAGTTTTTCTAGTTTGCTTTAGTTTTTTTTTTTCTAAATTGCTTTAATTAGGGAGAAAACTAATGATTTTAAATTATGAGATGATGGAATGACAGTGTAAGCACCACAAAAAATATCACAGAATAGCATCAAGATAAAACACATGAAAAGGGAAGCAGTAAGTTTTCACCAGCAGAAAAAGAAAAAAAACTAACAGTATGAATAAATAGACATATTTCAATTTGCGCAGTAACAGCACATATCAAAAGAACTAAGTTATCTTTGACCCAAGTTATTTTCCTGAATGAAATTAATGTTTACCGATGAATCTTAAAACACACCTGCTGATGGGAAAGGTTGGATCTCTCCGTGTTGGGTGTGCTATACGTGTTCCTGTATTTATATAAGTAGCTTTGGAGATGCAAGCCCAAGAGATTGCCCCTTCCTCTTGAGCTCAAAACATTTGCAATTAAAATTAATTACCTACATCTCATACAATGCTTTTGGAACACAAATATTTAGTTGTTACTTCAAATTGTACATTTTATGAGATAATTTATTAGCTTTCCATACATGTATACATTGTGAAGTAATGAGGTCAAGGTAATTAGTAGATCTATCAACACATGTCCTTATTGTTCTTTTATGAAAACATTCAAAACTCTTTCACTACCTATTATAAACCAGTTATTAGCTTTTGCAGCACATTGTTGTCTTCCTCTACAAGTTATTTCTACAATTCAGCTCCACTTCTGTGTCCATTAAGCATGCTTTACTCAAATGTATTTTCCACACCATTCACAACTCTGGTATTCAAGTTTGTATTTTTCACCTCTTTGAGATCATCGGGTGATCATCCTCCAACAACAGGGAAAACTTTTCTTCCTATGCTAGAATATTTTATTTATTCTAATGATCTTCAAGCCCTTTCCTTGCCACAAATGGAACTCTGCACGGGAAGCAATTAATTGCACATATATAACATGATTTTAAAATTCTACCTTCATGCACAAGTTTATTTCATGCTTTCACTCTTGTGTAAGGTACTACAGTTCATGTATGACTTCACATAATTTTCCACAGAATAATCCCAATTCTTTTTTATATATGTTCAGATGTGGGATTCCTGGATCATATCGTGACTGAAATAGTTTTTGAGGATCCTCCATGTGATTGCAATAATGGTGCTATTAAATTTTATTTACTCCAAATGCGAATGAATATTCTTTTCTGACTTTAAGAATACTAAAAACAAACCAAACTAATATATGTTCACAGATCATCAGTGTACCCTCTGCTCATCAACACCTAGAACATTCCTTACAACAGAAAAGACAATAAACATCAAAGCAAGTCTATATGGAAGAGGCCACCAAGTCAAGAAATGCTCATCTGTGTAATAGTGGCACTAAACCGAGGAGAGTAATCAATGGCTTACTGATTGGCTAAGACATATGCTTATTGACAAGGAACCTTAACTGTAACTAGGGAATAAGGGGCAGAAAGAATGTGAGAGCCTTGGTGTCGGAGAATATGTCCAGAGACATCAGCTCCCTCAGCAACAACGCACAAAGAGGGAAAAAGAAAAAGAAAAACTGGCTACCTCAGGTTCATTTCATAACCGCACAACCTATGGACAGATTCAGTATGCAAACTGAGGAAGTAACCCAGTGAGTAGAGGGGAGGGAAATGGGGACACCTTCATAAGAGTTGCTCATACAATCTATACACTTACTCATAATAAAGATATTAATTAAAAATAAGAAAATACAAAAAAGTTCACCACTGTTATAGAAGAATTCATTAGTCATGGTGGGACTAAATATCTAGACATGGGCTGTGTCCTAGTCAGACACACACCTCTGGGATGAATCTCCAAACAAGGAGGAGTTTATGGGAGGAAACAATTTATTGAAGCTATAGATTCAGGGGAAGTTCCAGAACAGTGAAAGAGGTTGGCCCTCATTTTCAGGTCCAAGCAGAGAGAAAAACACCCATCATCAACACCCCCCCACACAAAACAACAAAAAAGCAGTAGGCACAGGAGAGAAATCTCCTTCCCCTTTATATAGCCTTAGGGTGGGGTCTTGCAACCCTATCCCAGACTTAATAGCTTCCTGAGTCTCTGGAATTTCCTTCCTGCCCTGCCCACACAAGAAGGGATATTAATTTCTAGCTCCCCTGAGCTTCCTTATATCATGCCCCCTACTGAGAGCCTACCTTCCTGTAAACAACCCCAGAGACCCACCAAAGATTACTAGAAAGCTCAAATTGACAACAAAAGCTAACCATCACAGGCTGTAATGAAAAAGCCAGAACAATGTAGATTTCATGCTTTCATTAATAAATCTTTTGTAATCCTATGGTGGTTTGAATCAGATACCTTCTCTAAGGCCATGTATTCTTAATACTTGGTCCCTAGCTGGTAACAAATTGGGAAGTGGAGACTTGTTGTAGGAGATGAGTCCCTGGGGGCAGACCTTGAGGTTCATTAGCTCCCAGTTAGCCAGAGCTCATTGGCTCATTGTCTTGTTTTTTCCCCATGAGGTGATATCTAGCCATGATATTCATGCCATGTTTTCCCCTTCCATCATGAAGCTTCCCCTTGAGACTATAAGCAATAATAATGATAATAATAATAATTAGAAAACTTTTTCTCCCATCAACTGCTTTCTGTTGGGTGCTTTCAGTAATTCAAATGTACTTACAAGAGAAAAATCCTTAAAGTCACTACTGTAAAGGTCTAGTGATGATGGAAATTACTTTCACATGTTTGCATAGACTATTTTAAGTAGGTATGAATTTATTTAGACAATATGCCCATAATCCAATACTGCAGTGGTTAGACTGTATACTGCATGATTTCTCTATAGGTGTTGTGTAGCCTGACATATTTTCATTTATGTTTAAAATATATTAATTTACATATTTATTTGAGAGAGAGAAAGAAGAGAGAGAGAGAGAGAGAGAGAGAAAGAGAGAGAGAGAGAGAGGAGAATAGATCTACAGGGCTTCCAGCCACTGAAAATTAACTCTAGATGCATGCACCACCTTGTGCATCTGTCTTTACATGTATACCTGGGAATAAAACTCAGGTTGTTTTGCTTTTCATCAGCACCTTAACTGCTGAGATTTCTCTCCATCCCCATTTACATTTTTTGATAGACATATGTACCACAGGCTGAAGCCTGTGAGCACCAGAGAAAGAATGGTAAGAAATTGTATAGCACAGTAAGCGTACAATTACGTTCTTTGAAAAAGGTCCTAGAAAAAAAATCATTTGTAGTCTATAAATGTTTGTTCAGTAAGGACAGTTCTCCACACTGAATGTTTGAATATACTATTTGTTGATCATTGTGAATGATTGTCACAACTACAATTTTTTAAACCACACTAATTTATTAAATGATGAATGTAATGCTGAATATAATTGTGTGTTATACATTTTTCATATTTTTAAGTACATTAAAAACTATTTGCTTATGTCATTTATTAATATAACTTAATTTAAATGTCATATTAATAACACTCTCATTCACCTTTGAGGAAATCACTGATGACATCTAGGAATATTAGGCATCCTTGTTTAAGATAGGCTTCTGATCTGACAAATATCTATGGAAAAGGTTTGAACTTGAATCAAAATATCACTCGAGCAAGGCTTACCTGGAACTCACTCTGTAGTACAGGGCTCACCTTGACTTCCCTGGAATCCTCCTATTCTGTCTCCCAAGTGCTGGGATTAAAGGCATGCATCACCAGTTAAGATATATTCCCTCTAATCTTTCTAATAAATATAATCTCAACCTTATCACACAGGAAAATAAAGATTGTCATTTACTATTGCTTCATCAGTTCAGAGAAAGCCAACATATCTACATGTTTCCCTCATCAGATATTAAGTACAATATCCTTCAAGAGCTTGCTGAGATAGTCCAGTGGATAAGGTTCTTGCCATGGAATTGTGAAAACCTGGGATCAGATTACAGATGCCCACATAAATGCCAGGTAGGATGCTGTCTTGCCTGTATTCCTTGTACTAGGGAGGTAGAGTCAGGGTATGCCCCAGGCAATTAGTCTATCTGTACTTGTTGCATTGGCACTATCAGGGTTCAAGTGACAGTCTTGTCTCAATAAGTAATAAAGAAAAAAGTGACTGAGGAAGAAACATGACATCTCACCCCACACTGCATGTGCCCCTACACACACACACACACACACACACACACACACACACACACACACACATGCACATGCATACATATGTACATATATATACATACACACACATATATATATACATATATATAATCTCAGAGATTGTATAAATAAATGCATTCAAGTATATATATATATTATGAATACATACAAATAAAAAGATATAATTTTACAATTTCAAATGACTTCAACATGAATGAAAATACTGTATACATTCTTGTAGTTTAGGTCCATTTGTGCTGCAGAGTGAAGTTACACAGGGAGCATAAGGAATGCTGAGAAGGAAGAGACCGCAATATCCAACTGAAGTTTCTGAATAAGGCTGGCAGTTTCCTTGTCTCTGTATCTACTCCAGGTTGCCCTGGAACTTATCATCCTTCTACCTTACAATTGTTATTACTGTGTGTGATGGTTAGGTTTTGTTGTCAGCTTGATCTTTTTAATTATCTTGTGTGGGTTTCTGAGGATGTTTACAGGAAGGCAGCCTCTCAGCAGGGACAAGATGTAAGGAAGCTCAAAGAAGATGGAAGTAAATATCTTTTCCTGTGTGGGCCATGCAGGAAGGAAATTCCAGAGACTCAGGAAGCCATTAAGTCTGGGATAGGGTTGCAAGACCCCACCCTAAGCCTATATAAAGGAGAAGAAATTCTCCTTGGCCCTCCTGCCTGTTTGCTATTGTGTGTGTGTGGTGTAGGTGATGGGTCTTTCTCTCTGCTCAGACCTGTGAAAGAGTGACCGCCTCTTTTGCTTTTACGGAACTTCCCCTCTACCTGTAGTTTCTATAAATACTTTCTTCCCCCAAATTGTGCCTGGTTTGGAGATGTGTGGCTGACTACGACAGTAACCATATTTAAGTCACTCAACCAAAATAACTTACAAATAATATATTCTAAGGTATGGACAAATGATTGTGAATATAATGCTCACAGGTTTATGAAATTCTAGTTGTCAGCTACCCTCAGGGAAATACAATCTAAAACAAAGATGAAAACTTTTTTCACCACTCTTAGAAGCAACAGACACTATGCACAGTGTGAGGGGTATCAGAGCACTCAAGAAGGGCTTTAATTTAACAGCATTTTTATAGAAGACATTATGGAGGTTTATTAAAATCTAAGAATTGAGCTGGCATATGACTCAGCAATCTAAATACTAAGTATATGGATGAATGAAGGGTAGGATGCAGAGGAGATATCAACACTCACTTATTACATCCCTCATCACAGTTATCAAATCATGGAGCCAATCTAAGTGTTCATTGATGGATAAGTGAAAAAGAAACAAAGTATCGTACAAAATTGATATTATTCATTCATAAAAATATAAAATTCTGTCCTTTGTTGCAAAAAGAAATAGAATTGGAAGGCATTATATCATGTAAAATAATCTAAGCACTGGGAGAACATTTCTCAAAATCCTTCCTCTTTTGATGATGCTAAAACCATAAATTTGAAGTGGTAGATACTGAGAAGGGTTAAGGGGACCCATTTTAGTGATAAGGTGGTTAATAGATACAAGAGTGCACTAAAGCAGGGGAAATGCATTGTAATGCTTGTTAGGATAATAAGATAACTTGACTTGGTAACAGGTGATGAGTGTTTTATAATACCTACTGTGTAGCATTTTGAAAGTTCCCAACACAATGAAGAGAAATAGATGTGGTAATGGGACTGCCCATTATATTCATCTACTCACTTCTCAAGCTATGCATGTATTGAAATATCAAACATCTCTCCCACAGCATCTTACAATTTCAAGATATCAATTAAAAGATCTACAACTTAGAAAAGCATAACATCAGATAAACTGATTAATTTCAATTGTGTATGCTGTGACCTCAAGAGAATGGGGATAGATTGTCCCTAGGGATTATATCTCCAAGGAAGAGAACACACTTATAAATCTGTGAGTTTCTCCTATCAAGCAGATGTCATGAATTTCTCATCAGCAGGTTTTTTAAGATTAAAAATATTGTGTGTGTGTGTGTGTGTGTGTGTGTGTCTGTGTGTGTGTGTGTGTTGCATATACATTTGCTAGGCAGATTCCACATCCCTTACAAGTGTTTGTAAAATCCAGAAGAGATCTCCATGGGGTATACCCCCTCCATAACTCATCTGCTTGTTTCCTTGAGACAAAGTCTGTTACTGATTCAGGAGCTTCCTGTTTTTTTGCAAGCCCCTGCATCATAAGTATCTGCTCCTCCAGTGCATGGGGGTTACAAAGATGTGTATTCACGCCTTGCTCTTTACTTGGTTTCAGGGGAATCAAACTCTAGTGGTTTCTAGTTCCTCATGCTTGCAAGGGATTCTCTCTTACTGAGCCTTCTCTGCAACCCAAGACTTGTTTTCAAAGAGTAAGTTATTTAAACTTTTTGAAATTTTTGTAAAGAGTAATAAACAGGAAGTTTAATTTCTCTGCCAATGTTTGTATTAGAGGTCAAGCTCAGCCAAGGTCTTCGACAACAATTTCCAGGAAAAGAGGTAGCTGGGGTGTGGGAATGGGAGAAATGTGAATTTGAGAACCTGTATTGATTTTGTCTCTGCATATATTTGAAAGCATGAAGAAGGTAACTTATAATAATCACTTAAGTAAAATAAAACAGATAAAACCGAGTCTAGAGAACACAACCAAAAATAAATAATTTTCATGCATGATAATCGGGCAACAAAATATTAAGCAAAGGCTACAGGGAAGATTTTATTTACCTTGTTCAAAGAATGCAAAGTTATAGAAACCATTACCTTTAAATAAATAGAAAAATATGGATCCTGGGAGTCAATAAAATGTGTACAGAGCTGGTTTGCATGACATTTTATATGAACTATGAATAATTAGAACACCTAGATAAGTTAGCCATTGCCATTTGAGGTTCTGTATAATACTAAAAGTCTGTAATATGAGAACACACATTGTAACTAAAAGTCTTAATCTTGTATTTTAATATTGACATCTTTATTGATGGGTTAACCTAAAATATATCTTGGTTTGAATAAACAGATATTATAATACTATAATGAATGATTTGTATTGTTATTTTACCTAAAAGCTCTTTATAGTACAATATTACTATTTTTTCCATTCTTCTTCCCAGGACCAAATAAGTATTCTAGCTATCTTGAATGGAGACTAGATAGTGATACACTGAAAGAGAGAATGAACAAAAGTTAGACAAAGAGACTGCCTTAAAAATATAAATTTTCTTCCACATTTTTATTCAATCTTGTGATTCCTGTTTCTTTTTGATGCAACTGATTAGTAAATCTCTTTGGTATTTGTATTATAATTACCTACTTTTTCCTACTTTTACAACAATAAGTTGTCCACTAGTATTGAAACCTGATTAAAAAGGAAAGAATCCTTTAAAGAAACCTAGAAAACAAAGCAACTCTGTTCTAGAAAAAAAAAATCACATGAAAATCTAGGTAGTAGTATGAGGGTCAGAGTATAGATAAGGATGGGTGATGTGATCTCTATCTGCATGCCCCTGAGGATGTCAAATTATTCTGCATATTATCTGAAAACAATCACATTTTTCTTGCTCACAAACATACTAAGTTATGTTGAAGCAAAAAAAAAAAAGCACAGCTAGCTTTGTGAAAATATGATAAAATTTGTTCAAATTCTTCAATTTTGTATTAGGGATTACAAAGTTAAGGAAGCAATTATGTGAGGCTTTTATAATTGAATTTATGGCACTTGGTGATGAATTAGAAAATTATGTGAAGGTGTTACTTAAAATAAATGTAGTTGAATTTCTATCTCATGTTATTATTCAAAATATCAAAAAAGCAATTGATATTTTAATTCATGCATATATGAATACTATTCAAAATTAAATTTTATTAATTTAATTTTTTATATGGATTGAAATATATCCGAGACAATGTGCACCTAAATGCTGAAAGAAAAGCTTTGTTGCAACCTACAGACTCTATATGAATGAGAGAAATATCCTGTCCTCATGTCCCTTATGCTCATTTTCAGGATTTATATCCATCATCTGGAAAATGGAAACTGTGCTCATGTCAGAAAGAAATTACAGTGAGGCCACGTTTATCCTCTTGGGCTTCTCAGATTACCCAGAACTGCAAGCCCCACTCTTCGTGGTTTTTCTCTCCATCTACACTGTCACGGTGGTTGGGAATATTGGCATGATCCTCATAATCAAGATTAACCCCAAACTGCACACCCCCATGTACTTTTTCCTCAGCCACCTCTCCTTTGTGGATTTCTGCTATGCCTCCGTCATTGCTCCCAAGATGATGGTCAACCTATTTTCAAAAGACAGAACCATTTCATTTTTAGGATGCATAGTGCAGTACTTTTTGTTTTGTATATTTGTGGTAACAGAAGCATTTTTACTAGTGGTGATGGCCTATGACCGCTTTGTGGCCATCTGCAATCCCCTGCTCTACACAGTGGCCATGTCTCAGAAGCTCTGTGTCACTCTGGTGGTGGGGTCCTATGCTTGGGGGTTCACATGTTCAGTTACCCTGACATGTTCTATTGTACAATTATCTTTTCATGGGATCAACATGATTGATCACTTCTTCTGTGAGTTCTCCTCCTTGGTTTCCCTCTCTTGCTCTGACACTCATTCCAGTCAGTTATTGCTATTCATCTTTGCCACATTTAATGCTGTCAGTACACTCATCTGCATTCTCTCGTCTTATATGTGTATTGTTTTTACCATCTTGAAGATGCCCTCAGCCAGTGGGCGACGCAAGGCCTTCTCCACCTGTGCCTCCCACCTGACCGCCATTGCCATCTTCCATGGCACCATCCTGTTCCTCTTTTGTGTACCCAACTTCAACAATTCCAGGCTCACAGTAAAAGTAGGCTCTGTGTTTTACACAGTGGTGATCCCCATGTTGAATCCACTTATCTACAGTCTGAGAAATAAAGAAGTGAAGAATACAGTCAGGAAAGTGGTGAGCATCATTGCTTGTGGTAGGGATCATTGTCATAACCAAAATTAGGTAGATAAACCACATATGGTGGAGCATGTCTTAATCCAAGGGCTTGGGGGGCAAGGTTGGAGGATTGCTGTGAGTCAGAGGCTACCCTGAGACTACGTAGTGAATTCCAGGACAGCCTGGGCTAGAGTGAGACCCTACATTGAAAAAAAAAAAGATAATGGAAAGAAAAGATATTCATCTTGAGTAGTATACAATTGTGGTTTCTTTCCTGAACATATCACTATTCTCTAAATTTATTATAAAGATACAATTAAAATCAATGTGTCAATTTCAATACAATTATTATTGTGCACAACTTTATTCTATCTTTTTGTTTCTGGAAAAGTATAGCAATTAATTTTAGGTTTAACATTTAACCCATAATTTAGATTCAGTTAATTAGTTGATAGAATGATTATTTAGACTACAGCATCACATAAATGGGAGCTGGAAGATTTAACAAAATTTGAATAATCTTCATCTTTTTCTTATCACATGCCTAGGGTATAATATCATCTTACTAAATAGAAATTCAGGTATAAGTTTGAAATCATAGTGAATATAAGATATTTTGCTTCATTCAAGCATTCAAACATCTAGTATTGATAATAAGGCAATGATGAATTTGGTCATAGCATGATATTGAGAAGAATTTCATTTGAAATTTTGAAGGAAGGGAATGTTCAAATCTATTAAGCAATAGTAGGAAAATACTCTTACAAAATATGTTTCTATACTTATATTTCATATAAGAAATTAAAATTGTAATAGAGAAGGGGTAAAATTTTATAGATAATTTTCAATACAGATTATGTTTTACTCAAGAGACAACAGCAAGTATAAAGTCAGGTATATAAGAATGTTGATACTGAATTAATAATCTACAAATATTTCACTGATGTAATATTACATAAACTGTGTGTGCATGCATGTAGAGATGTATGTATTTACTTATCTTGAATAGAAATGTAAATAAATTGGGATATTTCTCAGTGCATTTTTAAAGAATCTCCAGCAAAATAGTGTGATGATCTATGATAGGCTTCACCAGTGTTTTAACAACAATATTTTGGATAATAGGAAATGTGACTTTCAAAATCAAGGTGTAAAAAATTTTGTTCAACTTATTTCATGCTTTATTTGCATATGAAAATTTCATAAATGTAACCAATATTCTATATACCTTTTTGTAAGTACATGCATGAATTCTGATTCCTTCTCGAGTTACCAACTGAATTAGAAGAGTTTTTCATATTCATAAACAGAATGATGGAAGTGTTAAAAATTTCTAAAGTTTATTATATGAATATATAGAAAAGTGATAAGAAACATCTACATTATAATTAACATGCACTAAATTAAAAATGAATGTTGTTTTCTTAAATGTTGAAATGTAATTGCTACTTATGTATATTTAATCAAATTAGAATCAAAATTAATTCTATTTACTACAGATATTAAAAATATCAATATCATTCTTCAGCAACTATAGTTTGAAATAATTTGTAATGATATTTTTCAACTCTTGCTTCAATATATTAGACAAAATTTCAAAATAACCAATAATGTGGAACAAATATATTTCCATATATTTTAATGAGATAAAAACCCCAGCCAGGTAAATATATTCTGTTAATTCAAAAAATTATATTGTAAGATGAGATTAATTTGAGCATGTATTTATCATTAAAATGTATTATATAGATTTTCAACTAAGGATCAAAAATTCATGCTATTTTGCAAGGTAAAATTTTTAAGAAATTTCTAATTAAACCTACAAAAGATACATTTCATTGTAATAATTTCTGTGCTTATGGGTATTGAATTTATATTCCACAATAAAATGGGAATTATATGATTCAAATATTTTTGAAATTAAGAAATTGTTCTTTACAATGTAAAATTAAATCTCTATGGTATCACTACTTCCTAAAAATTAAAACATCCCTTCAGGGAGGAAGGAGGTAAGCTTTCATGTTGGGAAAGAAAAGTCAACATACAAGGTTCAGGAAGTTCCTGAAAGTTGCTAGAATCACAAGAACCTTCGCTCCTCCAGGACATATTACAATGGATGGAGAAAGGAGAATATTGAATCTAAGGAGCTGCCTTCAAGTTGGAGAGGGTGTTCCTTGAATCCAACTTTAGTGATTTGTAACTCATGTGGTTGTGAGATTTCTGTGATTAACTTGACTATGTTCCTCAATCCCTCAACCATCTACATGTAGCAAATATAATAAATTCACCATTTCTCTATGATGAACTTTGCTGGATTTTCCTTAATTTTAATTTTTTTGTCTATTGTTTGTACCTTAGCTGGTATGAAGAGACATTTGCTTATACATAATCTAAAAAAGTCACACAACAAGTAATCTTGAATCTCCTCTTCAATTACAGTGTACATGGCTTGTCTCCTGCTTGGTGAAAAGACAGTCACATTTTATATTAAAAAATATAATCCATCAACACTGTTACCTGCAGTTTTTTAATATATTTATTTATTATGTATTTGCAAGCAGATTGAGAGAGAGAGAGAGAGAGAGAGAGAGAGAGAGAGAGAGAGAGAGAGAGACCAATAGACAGAATGCACATACCAAGACCTCTATCCACTGAAATTCCAGATGCATGTGCCACTTTGTGCATCTGCCTTTACATGGGTACTAGGTTTTCAAATTCTATGTCCTTAGGTTTTGCCAGCAAGACACCTTAACCACAGGGCCATCTCTCCAGCCCTTCCTGTTTTGTCTGTTTTTTTAGTTTTTCAAGGTAGGAACTCTAACTCTAACCCTACCTGTGTTTGTTGTTAATTTTTTTTGCTAGCATATAAATAAAACTGTTTCATTGCTATTCTCATTGCTCTGTATTGTTCCTCTCATTGTCTTGCCTATCAGATTCTTTTTTTGTTAATCTCCTAAATTTCCACAATATTTTTCCTTTCTGTTTCATATCAACTAAACTAATCCGTATTTCCTGATCTGAGAAAACCATAGGAGAATTATATCAGCAAAAATGAAAAAGTTTTAAAATTAACTCTTTAATAAAAATGAAGTCAATAATTTAAGACCCCAATAACATACTAGTGTAGTGCAGTGGTCCATGCCTGCATTCCCACTGCTCAGGAAGCAAAGCCCAGGTGGACCCCATAAATTTGAGTGCAGTTTCATCTACATAGTAAGTTTAAGGCAAGACAAGGGTACATAACAACACCGTCTCAAAATTTTACACCAACACCTACAATTAATAAACCAGCTAAATTATAAGACCAATAATAATGAAAAATAACAATATACAAACCAATCAATATCAAACAATGTAGCCATAAGAAATTGTCTCTATGCTATCCTTAAATACAAGTGGAATCAAATAACAATTTAAAAAATACACATTAACTGGATTCAAAAACAAGATCCACCTCTATCATTTCCAAAAAGAAAACATGCCGCAAGGTAAAAAATATCCACAAACAGATCTAAAAGATGGATTTGAAACTATGATGTGAAGGAATGGTTGTAACTTTTCTCATATCAGATAAAGTAAATTTAAGCAAAAACTAATTAGAAAAGGTATAGGATTCATCACAATGGCATAACAATTATAGATATGTATGTATCAGGCACTGATGCACTCAATTTCAAACAAACAAACAAAATACACTGGTAGGAAGATTTTACAGGTGTCATTTTCTAATAGGATGAATCTCCAAACAGGTACAGATTATGAGAGAAAGTGATTCATTGAAGTTACAGATCCAGGGGAAGTTCCATAACAGTGAAAGTGGCTATCCCCATCTTACAGGTCCAAACAGAAAGAGAAACCCATCACCAACACCATATACACACAAACAAAATTTACAAGGTGCCAGGAGATAATTCATTCCCTTTTATATAACCTTAGGGTGAGGTCTTGCAACCCTTTCCCAGACTTGTTCACTCTCAGAGTCTCTGAAATTTCCTTCCTACACTGCCCTCTCAGGAAGGAAAGTTTGTTTCTAGTATTCCAAAGCCTCCTTACATCCTTCCTCAAACTGAGAGGCTGCCTTCCTGTAAACATGCACAGAAACCCATCCAAGATTACTACAATGATCAAGTTGACAACAACACCTAGCCATCATAAGTCCATGTCAACCCGACATCAAACTATATCTCCTTAAATCATAATTACCCAAATGAAGATAGTAACATGATCATAATTCCCCCAACATGATTTTACTATCCCATGTCCAACCAGAAATTCATAATTTCCTGCCAACATAAGGCAAAGTCCCTTGACTGTGAGTTCTGTAAAATCAAAAGAAGTTACATGCTTTTAATATATAGTTGCACAGAGTAAACATTTCCAACTGCTATGAGGAATAACAAGGAGAGACTGGACCAATGCAAACTCAACAACCATTTAGGCTAACATCAAACATCTTCAGTTCAAGTCCAACATCAGAATCAGCGACTGATAGCCTCTGGATTTATCAATTTCAAACCTCCAGTTTAGCTGAGTAGCTGGGAAAAACTTCAATCCCTAGTGTTGTAGTCAGTCACACTCCACTTGGATGAGTCTCCAAACCAGGTACAATTTGGGGAGGAAAGTATTTGTTAAACTAACAGATCCAGGTTGTGATAGTTAAGTTTTGTTGTTATCTTGACCATTCAAGTAATCTTGGGTGGGTCTCTGAGGATGTTGACAGGAAGGCAGCCTCTCAGTAGGGGACAAGATGTAAAGAAGCTCAAAGAAGCTAGAAGTAAATTCCTTTCCTTTGTGGGCAGTGCAGGAAGTTAATTTCAGAGACTCAGGAAGCCATTAAGTCTGGGATAAAATTGCAAGACCCCACTCTAGGGCTATATAAAGGTGAAAGAAGTCTCTCCTTGCCCTCCTGCCTGTTTGCTGTTTTGTGTGTGTGGTGTTGGTGATGGGTTTCTCTCTCTGCTTAGATCTGTGAAAGAGGACCAGCCTCTTTCACTTTTATGGGACTTCCCCTGGATCTGGAGCTTAAATAAATACTTTCCTCCCCCAAGTTGTGCCTGGTTTGAAGATTCATCCCAGCAATGTGTGGCTGTCTACCACACAGGTGAAACGTTCAATAATGAGGAAAAAGGCTGGTCCCCCTTTCACAGATCCAAGCAGTGAGAGAAACCCATCATATCCAGCCAGTACATTTCAACTCAACTTACAAAAACACAGGACTGCCAGGCTTCAGCACTGACTCCTCTTTACATATGTATCATTAGAATTTTACATCCACCTCAGAATTACTCTAGGAGGCCAGGCTAAGGTGACACCTCATCCAGCCAGGAGTCTGGAAACAAATCTTTAATACACTTTTAAATATATTGGGGCAGGTTCAGTCAAACTACTACACCTAACCAACAGTACTCCATGGTAGTCCTTGCAAGGTCCTGTTATATCCAAAATATCTATGTGTCTTGACTGTAATCCATGGTCTATCTTCCAAAGACTTCACTTGCTGATCAGAGAATTCATGCCCTGTTCCATATACCACATCTCAGCAGAATCTCCTGGAATGTGTGCACTTCATGACCCACTCCACACATGCACTTCTCATACTTACAAAAGTAGCATCAGGGTTGCAGGACACAGTCATGTTGTCAATTCAGAGACAAACCATGACCTTGAGAAGCAAGTTCCTTCCTTTCAGCAATCTCCATTCAAAAGTGTTTCCATAGTATTTCATTCATTCCTACCTGGGTGGAAAGACCTCAGGCTTCCTCTCCACTGCTTCTATGTAGAGCAGATAAACAAACTTCTTTATGATTGCTAATACATAGAAAATAGCTTCAGTAACCTCAATACCAGTCTGTGCCAATAAGTTAAACTTGCTTTGAGTTCTTTTACACATGAAATCTTAAATTCTCAGTTCCATTTAATTAGTGTTGTAGTCAGCTTTCTAGTTGCTGCTCAGAAAGAACCCAAACAAAAGCGGATTGTGGAGGAATGGGTTTATTTGGCTTATAGGGGAGACTCCATCCTGGCAGGGAAAATGATGGCATGAGCAGAGGGGTGGACATCACCTCTGCCACAACACGGGAAATAGCGGCAGGAAGGTGTGCCAAACGCTGGCAAGAGGGAAGCTGGTTTATAACCCCCATAAGCCCACCCCCAACAACACAGCTCTAGTGAGGCTCTAATTCCTGAACTGCCATAAGCTGAGGATCAATCATTGAGAACACATTTATTTGTTTGTGGGGGACACCTCGATCAAACCATGACAGTTAGCTAAAGATAGTGGTCCATTTATTAAATTCAACCTTGATCAAGCTCCCTGGGCATGGCAGTAGAACTTAACAAGCTCTTATTCCAGTAACACAATTCTAATAACTTTATCCAATATCACCCCACTCCTGAACCAAAACTGTTGCAGTCAGCTACACACCGCTGGGATGAATCTCCAAACAAGGCATAGTTTATGGGTGGAAATGATTTATCAATGAAGTTACAGATCCAAGGAAAGTTCCATAACAGTGAAAGAGGCTGGTCCCCTTTCCCAGGTAAAGCAGAGAGAGAAATCCATCATCAATACCACACACACACACACACACACACACACACACACACACACACACACACACACAAGCAAAACAGGTAGGGTCCTTCTCCTTTTTATAGCCTTAGGGTGGGGTCTTGCAAACTATTCCCAGACTTGTTTACTCCCAGATTCTCTGGAATTTCCCTTCTGCACTACCCCACCAGGAAGGAAAGTTTTTTTCTGGTTTTCATGAGCCTCCTTATACCCTGCCACCTATTGACAGGCTGCCTTCCTGTAAACAATCCTAGAGACCCACCCAAGATTACTAATAATTTCAAGTTGACAACAAAACCTAGCCACTACAAAAGGCTCTAATAGAATAATAGTGGGTGATTTCAACATCCAATTTTCATCTTTCCATAGCTCTTTTCAGTTAAAATTTAACAGAGAATTGAGAGCTAAGCAATGCTATAGTCAAATTGGGTTAAACATATATCTACAGAATAGTTTATCCACTCTATACATAGCATCCATTCTTCCCATCAGGGATGTAACTTTCCCTAAAATTGATTAAATTAAAAGGCAAAAAAAAAACATTCTTTTCTATGTTTACTGGAATACAGGTGAGATGACAATATAAATCTCATTTAAGTTTTGAAGATGAAATTTGTTAAGCATCTTAACTAGTATAACACTTGGTGCATAGCAAGGAGTCAGGAAATGTAATCATTTAGTTTCTAGTGTTTGTAAGACTTCTTGTATGGCTTCACACTTTATTGAGTCTGCATTGGGCTGTTAGGCACAAGGCAAAGACATTTTATAAGACCTATTTCACAGAACAATACTTAGATGCTACCTGCTTTCTAATACAATTCATCATGGAATTTGTGTTAAATGATCTTAGCCCTGATTAAATGCACTACATTGTTCAAATGTCCCCAGTTTACTTGGCACAGTGCTAGTGACTGAATCCCAAAAGAGAGTAATTTATTGGTGTCATGCTACTATTCCTTAGAGATGGATGTTTGCATTGAGAAGTCTAAGATCCATGAGCCCCAGGGATAAATAATCAAGCATAAAGAGTTTAGCATTTTCTATGGTCACATTTTCACGAGCAGGGGAAGAAATATGATGTCTGTCCTGCAGATTGGTTGGTTGAAATCCACTCAGATTTGGGGAATTTCTGGGAAATAGTAATGTGATTTTTAAAAACTTTTTAATTATAGAAATTTATTGCAGTTATGCATAGGAAAATTAAGGTAAACAAAGGTTGTAAAATTCTGTGTTTTTTTTTCTTTCCTCTTTATGAAAGTATACATAAAGGCATACCATGCTTTGAATAGTCATTTAAGAAAATGCACCCCTTGTGTGATAGGGGACAATCTCAATAGGAAATGGGAACAATTTAATTTTCAGGACCACAAATCCTGTTACAGCTACTAGTCAAAAAGGGAAACACTGTGAGCAAGAACCAGTCAATGCCTGTGCTTTCCTGTCCTTCATTTTTCTTCCTCTTCCAAACTAACTCTTTCCTTGCAACCCGGTAAAGCTTGCCTGCAGATTGCCCTGAGTCACCAACATGAGTAGGAGTTGAAGACCCTTGGAATGTTCATAAAGAGTCATGTTTATGGGAGTCACCTGTGAATCAGAAAACAGGTATGTATTTCAAGTTTGGGAAAAGCTTTCAAAAAGCTTTCCTTTAAGGATCTTTAAAGAAAATAAAGTATCACTAAAAACAACTATATAAGAGTTCAGCAATATAATTAATTATGAGATCTTACGAGTGAAATATGGGCTTACTGTCTTCAAAGATTTCTATTACCAATACCTTACATAATTAATTTCTGGTAAAATTATATTTCATTGCAAATAAGGTTAATTAACCTGCTTCTGATGTATATTTCAGGACAACATCCCAAATATATTCTTAACCACAAAACATGGATTAATTTTTTATTATTTTCTCAAACTGCTTTTACATGGGGCAAATGGATGTGGAGAACTGCACAATGGTGACAGAGTTCATTCTCCTTGGTTTCTCAGATGTCCCTGACTTGAGTGTCTTTCTTTCTGTGGTGTTTCTCCTCATTTATGGGGTCACCGTTGTGGCCAACCTGGGCATGGCTGTGCTTATTCAGGTCAGCTCTCAGCTGCACACTCCCATGTACTTCTTCCTCAGTCACCTGTCTTTTGTGGATTTCTGCTACTCCTCAGTCATTGTGCCCAAAATGCTGACTGCCATCTTCAACAAGGACAAAACCATATCCTTTCTGATGTGCATGGTCCAGTTCTATTTGTTTTGCACATGTGTGGTCACTGAGGTCTTCCTGCTGGCTGTGATGGCCTATGACCGCTTTGTGGCCATCTCTAACCCACTGCTCTACACAGTCATCATGTCCCCAAAGCTCCGCGTGGTGCTGGTTTCTGGCTGTTACCTCTGTGCCTCTGTGTGTGCCCTCATTCACCTGTGCTTAGCCCTGGAGATCCCATCCTACAAGTCAGATGTGATTAACCACTTCTTCTGTGACCTGCCTCCTCTCTTAAGCCTTGCTTGCTCAGATGTCACTATTAATAAAGTGATGCTGTTCATTGTGGCTACCTTTAATGAGACCATTACCATTGTGATCATCTTCACCTCTTACCTTTTCATTCTGATCACCATCCTGAGGATGCGCTCTGCAGAGGGAAGGCACAAAGCCTTCTCCACCTGTGTCTCCCACCTCACAGCTATTATTGTTTTTCATGGAACAATCCTTTCCATTTATTGTCCATCCTCTTCAGACAATAGTGAAGATACTGGGAAAGTGGCCACGGTCTTTTACACCGTGGTGATTCCCATGCTGAACCCCCTGATCTACAGCCTAAGGAACAAGGACGTGAAAGATGCCCTCACCAAAGCGGTCAGCTCCAAAGTATATGCCTAGAGATCAGTTTACTGCCACAGCTCAGAATTCCAAAATGAACACAGGTTGAAGAGTTTTAGGTGAGCTATTTGTTTTGTATGAAAGGAGAAATATTGAAGAGAACCAAGGCTGTCATGAGTTACTCTTATTGCTACAATTATCTTTATGTTTATTCAGTTTGAAAACACAGCTCTATAGAAACATTTGTCTGTAACATGATTCAATGCTGAAAAGATTTTCCAATGATGACATTAAAATTATAACTGTACCCCTATAAGAACATAAAGTTTGTGAGAGAATAAGAATTTCCAAAAGAACTTATAAAATAGAAATGTGTAATTTTCAAGGATATTTTTATTTGTGATCACAAGGTGAGCCACATATACTTTGGTCTTCTTTCCATATGTTCTTGATGTTTCTCATAATGATTTACAAGGCATTCCTAATATTAAAGCTAATCAATCATAAAAATATTTTAAACGTAATATAGTTTGGTTACATCCTTTAATTTTATATGTGTGACATGTTTATATTGTGATATATATTCTTATAGTTTTTGAACACTTAAGAAACATCATGACAATAAATGTTGCTCTATTTGGTTTCTGTTGTGGCCAGCAGAGCAGGGAACAGGTCCTAGATGGCTGTTGGAGATGCAGAGAAAAACTCACCACACTCAATCAGACATCAAAATGTGGGAGGACAAGGGGGCTCTCTAACCCAACTGTGATCAGAGGCACTGAACTGGCCCACAGTGTTTTTATTCTTAGTCTTATGCTTGTATCACAAATAGCATCACAAATATTGACTTGGATATGATACATACTACTGTGTTGAAAGAAGTTACCTGATTTCATGACCAGTGGTTTAAGAGAGTAGGTTTGTTTGCTCAGAATGTATCTCACTATGGCAAAGAGAGCATGAGGGCCTGTGGACAGGATTTAATTTATTGTATCTAATCTGAGGTTGGAGCAAATGCATTCTCCAACTTGTATTGGCATTAATGTTTACTATTGTACAATTATGTTGTCAGCTTCATTAAGATATTACTGTGGACTCCGAAAGGGTTAATTTGAAATCTGTATCCATTTTATAGTTAACATTTAAGTTCATATATTTATTCAGTTTTATATGCATTTATATCTATCTGTCTATACACATAACAAATGTCTATAAAGTAATCTTCAAATGAGAATTTTAAAATACACACTAGTGTCCACTAAGCATCATATATTGACAATCTTTTCTTTCTACATTGACATGTTTCTCAGCCCAGGGTAATACCCCAAGCTCTGGAGGATTCTTGTTCATGATGCAGGAAATAAATGTCTTCATCTGTCCATTTCCCAATAGTGTCACATAGTGGAAAATCAGGAAGCAACATGTTGTCATTTTTATCAACCTTGGAAATCAGTTCAAACTGATTGTGCTCCTATATTGAATCAAATTCCTCCAAATTGAAAAAAATTACTCCAGAGGGCAACAGGTGGCTGAGGAGACTCAGGAGGTCAAATCTTGGAGAATTGAAAAATAAAAGTTCTTAGGACCTTCCCTCAAGGTTGTAGGAATAGAAAATGACTATGGAGGGAAATACTTTGACCAATGTTTTGTAAGCATTTTTCCAAAATTAAATGGTTGCAAGACACCCTTCTGAAGATACATAAAGGGTAAACAAGTGGTTGAGGAAAGAATCTCCTACCAGACTAAAAGCAGTTCCTTCAGAGCTCCAGAAATACAGCTTCCGTGAATCATAATTGACACCTATTCTAAGGTGGACTTTTCTGAGATGCAAGTGCCTTTGAGTCATCCATTCTCCTATAATCAAACTCATCCTCCTCTGTAAGTAGTCCCAGTAAGCTTATTGGTTCATCAAAACCTGTGTTGAAACAATAATGCATTAATCTGTCATTTTTGCACTGTCTGGATGAATAGATGGTTGCTCATATTACCATTGGAGATAAAGTTTCATGTGGCAGATCCACTGTTTTTTCCTTTGAATGTTGAGTGTAAAAATACAACTGTCTCTTGGCTGATTGCAAGGAACATGAGCTAATACTGCTATAAGGTTTAGATAGCCTCAAAGATAATAAATAGACAATAAATGTGTATAATTATTAGAGCTGTCAGATGGGTAGAGCTATTATAAAGAGGGCTCTGCTGGTAGCAGAGAGCTTTCATAACAATGTGGCAAGGGGAAATTTCAGGAACAATACTCACACTATGTTAGAATGAAAAAGTATGTCATGATTTGCGTATTTGATACTGGGTGTTGGAACTACATAATTATTCTAGAAATCTGCAATAAAGTATATTTGGTTTTAAGTGGTATTTTTCCAAATTAGGGTAGTATTTGTATCTTATTTGTTTATTTACAAATAACAACTACACATATGTAGGAGTCACAGACGTATGTTTGGTTGCTTGTATTTATTGTTAAATAAACAAACAAAATAAATTTTCATATTCATCACAAAATTATTATTTTGAGGATTGTGATAATCAGCTCATGTGCTGCTGGGATAAATTACCAAAATAGGCACATTTAATGGGAGGAAAGGATTTATTGAACTTACAGGTCCAGGGGAAGTTCCATAAAGGAGAAATAGCCTCACCCTTTTCAGTGTCCAAGCAGAAAGAGAAAAAAAAAAACATCATTATTACCACAAGCACAATAGCAATCAGAGGGGGAGGGGGAGATACACTTCCCTTTTTTTTTTTTTTTGTCATAGGGCAGGGTATTACAACCCTTTCCCAGACTTGGTGACTTCCTGAGTCTCTGGAATTTCCTTTCTGCACTGCCCACTTAGGATTGGATGTTTTTTTTTCTAGTTTACATCTTTTCCCATACTAAGTGACATCCCCTCTTGTAGACAACATGAGAGACCTACGAAAGATTGCTAAACAGGTGAAGTTGACAACAAAAATTAACTATCAGAAGGATGTTACAGAAATTACATATTTTTTATTTAGCATACAGAATTTTAGGTATCATCATGGCATTATCAATCACATTTTTTTAAAAATTATTTTCTCCACTAACTCCCCCCATTCATTGATCCCCCCTTGTCTTCTCCCCTCTCCTTTCTATTCCAATGGTGAGCAAGCACATTGCCACTGTTGTGGTCTTATCAGTGGCAGTGGGGCAGAGGCAGGAGAGGCAGCTGCACCCTGCAGCCTAAAGAGTTCTTCTCAGGGACTTCAGAGAAGATGCAAATATTTTTGGCTGGACCATAGAAAAGGATTTCAAGAAAGATTATTATGAAATAGAGTTGAAGGTTAATATATTAACATATGCCTAAACTCAGCTTTTTAAGAAAGAAAGATGTTCATAAAAAAGTAGTGGGAGTCGACTGGCAAGAGGAGGAACGAGTATTAGGGGAGAGACTCTAAGTCTATGAACAATTAGATTAGTCTGACAACCCCTGGCTCCAACCACCTGTTCCTTCCATCACTGAGACCAAAGTGACCCATGAGGCTCCAACAACAAGACAGAATTCTGTCAAAGCCCTTGAGTGCCCTCCCCAGGCCTGAGGCAAAAACCTGTTGCTGAAGAAACCAGAGAATGCCATTGATCAACATCGAGAGATCCTGCGAGGTCCAGAATGGTAACCAGCCCCCAGATTGTAGTTAGTGTAGTGCTGGAAGGCACTGCACAAGCTGCCAGGGGAAGCTGGTCAATGACAGCTGGAGCAAACAGAGACCACTGGCATGAAACACAGCCTGCTGCCATGGATAGGCTGACCACACCTTCTACGGGGAGAGAACAGTGAACTAAGAAAGGAGCACTTGTGTAATGGGGAAGCCTGGGTTTGGGGGAGACAATCAACAGCTTTCAAATTTGGCCATATTTTCTACTCAGTGAGGGAGAGCCTTTGTCTGGAACTTGGGTTGAAGGGCGATAGGCACCAGATTCCATACTCTTGGGCTCCCAAGACAAGATACAATATGGGAGCGATTGACAGGGAGGCTACTAAAAATAGAATCTAGGTAATGCAGAATAGTGTATATTTGTTAACCGACACTGACCTCACTCTCTGATGGAGATTATGTTTGTGTTTTTCAGGATGCAATAAGAGAGCTGGGGCCCATCTAACCCTACCAACCTACCCAACGCTGATAGCTGAGATCCTGGCAAGAGAGGAGCCACCACAGTCATTTCATGGAGGATCCATATGGAACTCCACAGAGGATGATGGGATGAACCAGTGGGACCCACAGCCACAGACATTCAATCAACACAGGATAAGCCAGTGAGACAGAAACCAATGATTTTTGACACAAAGACCCATAAGCTCACAACAATAAAGCACCCTTAATACTCATCCACCACGACTCAGGGAACTATGTGGAAGAGGGGGCAGAAAGATTGTGAGAGCCATGGTGGGGGAGACTATCCAGAGGCATGGCACCCCTCAGTAACAACATCCTAGGGCCAGGAGAACCTGGCTGAATACTAGGCTATCCATGGTCCCCTATCACAAGGACTGATCCAGACGACCCAAGGAGGAGGATATCCAGCTGGTTGGGGAAGGGGCAGGGGGAGCATCAGAGAATTGGGGATAACAGCTCATTGTTTGCCCACTAAAGAATGTAACTCATTATGGACAATAAAAAATTTAAAAAAAGAACACTAAAAAAATTTAAAAAAATATAGCACATTCCTTGTGGAATAGGGGTGGAAAGATTGTAAGAGCCATGGAAGGGGGAATACCCAGAGGCACTGTCATCCCCTACCAGTAACTGCCTGATGTTCTCTCAGTAGCCCTCAATCCCTATGGGCAGCCTAGGAATCAACCCAGTTCCACACCACTTTGGGGGAAATATCTCTGGATATTATCCTCCACCATGAATCTTACAATCTTTCTGCCCCCTCTTCTGCTCAGATCATCACTCAGTCATGGTGGGTGAATATTAAGGCTGCTTTATTGTTGATGTTTTAGGGATCTCTATACTTCTGCTTTAGGTTTTGTTAAAAATCATTGGTATCCATCTGTCAGGCAGGTTTATCCTGGGCTGACTGATTGTCTGTGGTTATAGGTCTCTTGCTTATCCCACCACTCTCTGTGGGGTTTCATGTGGTGTCTTCACAGTAGGTGTGGGGTGGCTCATCTCTTGCTAGTATGTCAGCTATTGGCCTTGCAGCTCCTTGGTAGGAGGAGCCACAACTCTCTTGCAGCCTTCTGAAAAATACAAACAGAATCTCCATCAGAGAGTGAGATCAGTATAGGTTAAGTGAGACACACATTTCTGAATTGGCTAGATTATATTGTGAGTAGCCTCTTTGTAAATTACTTGTATAGTGCATTTCTTTTTTGGGTCCCAAGATTTTGGCTCCCAATGCATTTCACCCTTAGACCCCAATTCCAGTCATGGGCTCCCCATCACAGAGTGGATTAATTTGCCAAATTAAAAGCTGTTGATTGCCTATCCCAAGCTGTGGTGCCTCCATAGCACAAGTGTTCATTTCTTGGTTCCTTGTTTTCTCCCAGTTGGAAGTGTGTTCAGCCTACTCATGGCAGCAGACTGCATTTCATGTCAGTGGTCTCTCTCTCTCTCTTTTTTTCCAGTGGTCTTTCTTTACTCCAACTGTCATTGACCAGCTTCCCCTGGAAGCTTATGCAATGCCTTCCAGCATTGCACTAAATTCCATCTGGGGGCTGTTTACCATTCTGGACCTCACAGGGTCTCTTGGTGCTGATAGATGGTTTTGTGTGGTTTCTTCAGCAACAGAATCTTACCTCAGGCCTGGGGTGGGTATTCAAGAGCTTTGACAGAATCCTGTCTTGTTTTTGGGACCTCATGGGTCATTTTGGTCAACAGCTCAGTGAGGGAATGAGCCAGTGACTGGATTTGCAGGGAAGATTAATTTTTCATAGGTTAACACATACCCCAAATGGGTGAAAACTTATCAAGAGTTTCTACATCACTGTCCTTAAAGTAGTAATATATCCTTTGTGTGATTTCTAGCTCTGCCTCACAAAAGCATTGCTGAGGTAAAACCATTGGTCACAAAGGTTGCACAGAAAATTAGCTTGAGTATTTATTGGTAAAATAGCTATAGTTTTCTTTGTGAGAGTCCAGAGAATTTGATGTCAATTTCCATTTGGGATAGGAGAAAGGCTATGTTTGAAGGTCATATATGCTTGTACCTTAATTATGGTTCATGTTATGTTATCACTCACATTTGGAAATATACCTCTGTAAAAGGAATTATATATTCTCCAACTAAGACACCTTCATAGAAATGTGAACTCTGCCTGAATTCTGGAATTTTAGCTGGCAAGGGTCTTCAACCAGATTACTGTGTTACCTGAGGGGCTTCTTTCTCTTCACATGTCTGTCTCATTTTCCACCTTTCTCTCCTGCCTCATGCTACTTCACATATGCTTTACATTATTGTGAGTATAATCATCCTGTTGTCCAGTTTAATATCTGATAAAAATCCACTGAGATTTTTTTCATGCCTTCCATGACATGATCTTTAAGTTCATTTTATTTGTTTTCTTAAACCATGGATATTGCTAATTGCTTTACTCAAGGGATCAAGGTCCCAAGAGTTTACTTTTCAGTATAAATCCTCTAACTGTGCATCCTCAACATCTAAAATGTTCAGTTGCAAGGAGAGAATGTCTGTGTATCAGGTTTGTTCTCTATAACTGGTGTAGTTACTTGAAAATAGAAATAATATTTGTATGTACAAAGTTTTTTCAACCATTTCTAATTATGTCTTCTAATTAGGAAATACTGGTAACAGAAACTGGTCTGTGAAAGTACTATGATATTTATGTTATTGTTGGTTTTCATGATATATAACTAGAAATAAATCTAGTATCTATTTCCAATGTCAAACATTAACAAAAATCAAAAATTTCAGGATAAACAAAATTGTATTTTCTGTTTTTCTCTCTTTCTCAATTTATTACTACTTTATGTGTATAATCTGTGATTGAAGAATTCAGTTTTCTTTTGCCATGCTGTTTTGGAGAGCTGAAATAATGTGTTTGCAGGCTCATCCTAGGATCAGAGGATTTAAATTTCCTCTGCTGGGGAAATAGATTAATATTTCACATTTAGTTTGTTTTGGAGTTACCATGTACAGATTATATTCTTATTATCAGAATAGAATATTGGAATCCATATATTGATATGAGATTTTTCTCTATTTAATCTGGGCAAACATCTTAATATTTCCTTGTCTTTTCTTTTTTTTCTTATTTTTGGTAAGTTGGACAAGTGGTAAATTCACAATCATATTTATCAGTCTTTAAAAAATAGTATAACACAAAGAGATTAATTCAACATACAGAGAAAATATCAGTCTGTGGTTTCTGTTCTTTGCTCAATTTCTTTGCATCATAATGAAATCATTATGTGCTCAGTCTTCATCTATCTAAAACAGAGGGCAGAGAATAAATCACTCAGTTTCCCAGGTAGCTACTTTCTATTTCTAATAGTTATACTATCAGCCACTTTGCACAAAAAAAGTTTAAGAATTTTTTGGAAACTTTCACTTCCCTGTCATTGAGTAAGTAAATTATTTATATTATAAAGTTGTTGACAAATATAATGATATAATTACAAAGTTTTTGACAAATATAATGATATATATATATAGTGTATGTATATAATGTATATGTTGATTCATGTATCTAAACATACATGCTGACCTACACAGATGCCTTTGTCAAATATAAGATTTGCTTTTTTAAAAAAATACACTGAATAAAATATTATTGCAAAAATAATCATGGTAAATTTCTAGCCTACATTTGATGACTTTTTAAAAAAAAGTCTACTTTATACAGATTTTAACATTAATATAGCAAGTGGCACTGTTATTTTAAAACTAGATCATGGTCTTCTGATATCAGAAATTAGGAAAAATTGTGGGTCAGATATCATTGTTTTGGGCTTGTGAAAAGCCCCTGGTCATCCTTGATAATTTCCATGTCACTTGCTATACAAACAGTAAAGTTTTTGGCATACATTTCACATGATTTTAAACATAAATTTATAGCAATATTTTACAAGAATAAAATCTTCAATTTAATATATTTTTGTTATTGTCAGCATTAATATTTTGAGTAAGATTTTTTTCCTATTGAATTTCCAAAAAAGAAAATCATGTGTTTCACATTTCTGAATCATGATATACACTATATGAAGTAAATGAATTTTATTTGGTAAAACAGCTTATGAATTTCAGCATATTTTATAAATTTCATTTTATTTTATTTTTTTGGTTTTTCGAGGTAGGGTCTCACTCTAGCCCAGGCTGACCTGGAATTCACTATGTAGTCTCAGGGTGGCCTGGAACTCATGGTGATCCTCCTACCTCTTTCTCCCGAGTACTGGGATTAAAGGCGTGCACCACCAAGCCTGGCCTAAAGTTCATTTTTAATTCTGAATTATTTCCAATTTGGAGGGTCTTCACAAGATTCTTATTTCAAGTTAAATTTTTGTGCTCCCTACAAGTTGACTCTAAAGCCAGAGCATTAGCAGATGGCCTGCTGGAACAGCATGCCTTCTTAGTGTGTTCAGCATGTGGGGAGGTATTTCCATGAAACATTTCCATGTAGCATTGAGGCTTTCTCCAAACCTGCCTATCTCAGTGATCATCTAAACTGTTTTTCAGAATCTAAAATCAATCGACCAGAAATATTCCAATTGAGTGTCTCATTTACAGAAAGACCAAAGCTAAGTGCTCTCTCCAGTATGTGAGTCTTAGCTTGTGATATATGTATGTGCATATAGGGGACAAATGTAGATAAAATCCTAAAGGTAGAATATTATCAAAGGAAAAAAAAAGAGATGAGGTAGAAGATTAGGTGAAGCTAGAGCCAAAGGACCCATAAGTTTCCATGTTAAATATGACATGTAAAAAGGAGGGCAATTGTATAGAGGCATTGGGGAATTTGGGATAGGAAAATAAATGGTAATCAAAAATATGTCATTGAAAAAATGAGAATGAATGATATCTAAATATCTCTATGAAAATTAAAAATA
Organism: Zapus hudsonius; assembly: GCA_004024765.1. Lineage (NCBI taxonomy): Eukaryota > Metazoa > Chordata > Mammalia > Rodentia > Dipodidae > Zapus > Zapus hudsonius. The sequence continues at coordinate 37,967 of PVHP010014802.1, forward strand.
AAAAATTGAGTTAATAAAATAAAACAATATCTGGGAACAATCTAAGGTAACTGATGTAGGTTACATGAATTTGCAACAGTGGGATTGACTGAGGAATATATTTGCATTACTCTAACAATCACTTCACATTTTGGATATTCTTAATTGTCCTGTAATATTCCATATATATGTGTGTTTGATATTAATCTAATATTTTCCTAGAGTTAACACAAACTTTTTAGTTTTCTGCTTTGTTATCTTCTCAGAAATAATACAGAGATTATCACTATGTCCCAATGAAGCACCTTGTAGTGACCATGGATGAGGAAAACTGCACCACTCTGTCAGAGTTCATTCTTCTTGGCTTATCAGAAGACCCTGAGCTGACAGTCTTTCTCTTTTTGGTCTTTTTTCTCATCTACGGAGTCACAGTGGTGGCCAACCTGGGCATGACTGTGCTGATTCGGGTCAGCTCTCAGCTGCACACTCCCATGTACTTCTTCCTCAGCCACTTGTCCTTTGTGGATTTCTGTTACTCCTCAAT